>OZ038379.1:149745530-149755530 GCA_964036045.1 Eutreptiella sp. 'Long Island Sound 2002' | reverse complement strand
TGAAACCAAGCACGGGCCGTATCTTGGGCTACGTGGCTCAATTCTAAATTCCGAGGGCACCTGGTCCACCCGCAACCCCCCACTTTTTGTGGATTCCACCCCTCGGAATTGCCCAACGAGCCACCTAGACCCCTGTATCAGTGGTCACTTGGTGGAGCTGGAGGGCAGCCGGGCCCGGGGACGGTTCGGGCCAACGGTGAGTCCACCAGGGTCCCCGGGGCGAAGAAAATACATTTTTCCAAAGTTGTTCCTAGACCACTTGGGATGCCCAAGCAAGTGTTTTTAGCCCGTTTTGAGCCCGTGGTGACGCGTTTTGGGCCATAGAAAATCCCAAAATGCCTTAAAAATGGGCCGTTTTGACCCGCGGAAAATTTGAAAATGCCTTGAAAGCAGGCATACCGCTATTTCTTTTTTGCCCCTTCCCATCGCCATCAAGCCGTTCATGCTGTGAGCGCTAGATTCCGCAAGACGAGGCGCTATACAAAAGTCGTTTGTTGCGTGCTGAAGTGGTGCACTAGGTTCTTTCATCAAACCGTCCATGGTGATCAAACCGTCCATGCTGTGAGCGCCAAATTCCGCAAGACGAGGCGCTATACAAAAGTCGTTTGTTGCGTGCTGATGATCCACTCTCACACCTGTGTTGGACCTGCAATTATTGGAAATTGCCTTGAAAATGAAGTGTCCATACAATGAGCGCCAGATTCCGCAAGACGAGGCGCTGTACAAATGTCCTTTGTTGCGTGTTGAACTTGTGCACAAGGTTCTTTCATCGAACCGTCCATGGTCATCAAGCCGTTCATGCTGTGAGGGCCAGATTCCGCAAGACGAGGCGCTATACAAAAGTCGTTTGTTGCGTGCTGAAGCTGTGCACAAGGTTCTTTCATCAAACCGTCCATGGTCATCAAGCCGTTCATGCTTTGAGCGCCAGATTCCGCAAGACGAGGCGCTATACAAAAGTAGTTTGTTGCGTGCTGAAGTTGTGCACTAGGTTCTTTCATCAAATCGTCCATGGTGATCAAACCGTCCATGTTGTGAGCGCCAGATTCCGCAAGACGAGGCGCTATACAAAAGTCGTTTGTTGCGTGCCGATGATCCACTCTCACACCCGTGTGGGACCTGCAATTATTGGAAATTGCCTTGAAAATGAAGTGTCCATACTGTAAGCGCCAGATTCCGCAAGACGAGGCGCTATACAAAAGTCGTTTGTTGCGTGCTGAACTTGTGCACTAGGTTCTCATCAAACCGGCCATGGTGATCAAACCGTCCATGCTATGAGCGCCAGATTCCGCAAGACGAGGCGCCATACAAAAGTCGTTTGTTGCGTGCTGAACTTGTGCACTAGCTTCCTTCATCCCGTACCCCTTTTTGCATTGTGTTTTGTGTTCTTTGCGATTGCATTGGGAATATAGGTGTACTCTTAACCCAGTTGCGTTCATACCATTCATATCTGACTCCTGGGAACAAGAGTTGCGACAATGCTGCCCACACGCATATTTTGTGCTCGTATTTTCATGTTAAGTGGCCTAGATAATGAACGGACGTGTTGCATAGTATCACGCACGTGTTGCACATGACCATGGTAGGTAATGGTTTTGGGATCATGGGATCGTAGGTTATGGCACCGGGTACCATAGTACGTAATAATTGTGGGATCATGGGATCATGGCATCTTGCCAGGGGTGAGGCGTGCAATGTAGCAGGCGTGCAATGTGGCAATGTTTCTGCATCTTCCTGTATTCCTTCCTCTCCAGGTCCCTTTTTTCCGTTGTGTGCTCTGTTCTTTGCGGTTGGATTTGGAATATACGTGTACTCTTAACCGAGTTACGTTCATATCATCCATGTCTGACTGCTGGGAAAAAGAGTTGCAACAATGCCTGGAGGCCGACCTTGACTTCGCCCCTGGGGACTTCATTGCGCGGCATCCCGAAGTTGCGCCGCCCACCATTCGCCGTCGCCATGCCAGTCTACGCAACAAACTGAGGAACCGGCTCAAAAAGCGGGTGGAGCGTGGAGTTCAATCGTCATCCATGGCAAATCTCAACACGCCACAAGCACAAGCCGCCAAGGGAACTACCGGGGGTGTGAGGAACACGCCACAAGCACAAGCCGCTAAGGGTGCCAGGAACACACCACAAGCACAAGCCGCTAAGGGATCTACTGGGGGTGTAAGGAACACACGACAAGCACAAGCCGCCAAGGGTTCCAGGAACACGCCACAAGCACAAGCCGCTAAGGGTTCCAGGAACACGCCACAAGCACAAGCCGCTAAGGGTGCCAGGATCACGCCACAAGCACAAGCCGCCAAGGGCTGTACTGGGGGTGCAAGGAACACGCCCGAGGCGCAGCGCGATACAGGTATTGTTGGTGGACACGGCAATACGCCTGAAAAGCAACATGCCAAAGCCTCACAACCCCGATCGCCGGGGGTTGTTGGTGCCGCTAAGAAAGAGCTTTTCCGCGGGAAGCACAAGCTGCCGTGTCACATTTCTTTGAAATCCGTCCGAGAGTATTGGCTTGATGGCTTGGATGTTTTGTACTCGCCGCTGTTCGATGCCCTTTGCCATCGATGTGGTCAACTGCTTTGGGGCCCGGTTGGTGCGCACAAGTTTCTTGTTTCCCGAGATGATAGTGCAGTCCGTACCACCAACCTCTTTGGGGTGCCAACCACAGATGTGATTACTAGTGCGATCTTCGAGTTCCGAAATGACTTGTTTGCAAACTATGTACAATACAAAGAACCACCTTTTCGCGTACCGCCTCGGTTGCATCCCACGAGTATTGGCCCCTTTAAAGTGTATGATACGCCGGTGTGGCATTCGCCACATCGTATGTATGCATGCCTCGTTTGCAGCAAGTATCGTGCCAAGTACGATCCTATAAATTATGGGTACGAACTGGATGGCACGACACATTACAGGGTCCCAACCAAAGTTGCGAATCTCACTGAATATCAAAAACGGCAAATCGCGTTGGGTGCTTTGTATTCAAATACCCTTAAGCACGTGGATCTGCGTCATCGACAGTGGCACCATGCTATTGGGACCGTTGGTGTGGGCCGCAAGCCTAGCCAGCATTATAATGCACTATATGGGTTTATGACCATGAAAGAAGATGTGCTGCGCGATTATCAAAAGCCGAAGGATAGTGCCCAAAACACGCGGCAAATGAACCAAGCATTGCTGTTGCTGAAGAAAATTCACCCCTTTTATTCCCGGTTTTTGGCGCATTATGAAACATTGTACCGCTACCTACAGAATGCAGCTTCTACAATGGGGACGTTGACACAACGTTTTTTTGAGGATAAGTACGGGAAACGCCTGGAGTACCATCTACAAGACGAGTATGTGGCTTGGGCAGTGGAGTGTGATGCACCGCGGAACATTATTCCCGATTTTGCCCCTCACCAAGACAGAGTGGGATTCATGCATCGAGCACCATTTCAACGTGCAGGGGGGACCGTTACCGCTGCAGCACAATCATTGGCGAACGACACGTATTTGCATTTCAACGATCCCAAATTGGAACGGTGCGTTTGGCCGGATCTGTATCCTGGTGGAGTTGGTGGATACAAGGTTGGGTGTGGAATTGGATGTGCAGCGTATTACCGTAGCCGGTATCTTGCATTTGATGAGCGGTGGCGCCGTGACCGATGGTGGTCCTTCTTCCAAGTGAGTAAAGAGATGAAGAATCAACTTATTTGGAACCAGCAAAAATTCAAAGCGCAACGTGGTGATCGCGCAGAGGATATCACTGCGGAACATTTGCGTGCTGCTAAAAGCTCTGCAGGACCCAAGCCCCCTCCAAAGCGACACTCATCACATCACGCACAATCTTCTTCGCAATTCACTCAATCACCTGGTCAGCCGAGCCAATCAACTCCAGGTGCCGAATCATCCACACAGTCCCCGAGCCAACCAAGCCAATCATCAGCACGCCCCGCACACGAACATAAGAAGGCCCGTGCTTCGTACCACGATGGTGTTGATTCCATGAATCGGAATTTGGAAGGCGAAGGGGTTGATCAAGGTACTACGGAACTCAACCCATACTATCGATATGGAACTTATGTCCCATCCAAGCTAGTTGGGACACGATCCTATTGGGCCTCACGGCATCTTGACCTCACTGCAATGAGCCGCGAGCTTGGAAAAGCAGACCTATTCATTACTTGGACAATGAATGACAATTGGGCTGATTTGCAAGCCGCAGTGCAGAAGGGATGTCGCGCAGGTGCGGTGTGGCCTGGACGATATCCCGAGGGCACAAGGCCCACCAAGCCAATTCAAGACGGGTACGATATGGAGGCATGTGTCGCATTTCACAAGCGGGTCGAGATCTTCAAGCGTGAGTTCTTAGCCATTGGCAAAAGAGGTCCATTTGGAACGGTTCGCGATTATTGGTTCCGCTTTGAATACCAAGAGCGCGGCCGAGTGCACTTGCATGGTGTTGTTTGGTGCCAACCCGATTCAATCCCGGATGATGTCATTTGCGCTACAATGCCCCGCGAAAGTGATGGCTATGATCCGGAATTCACTTCATATCTACGGAGTTTATACAAGGAGTGCAATATGGTGCACCAGTGTTACCCAGACAAATGTTTCAACATTGGCCAAGGGCGCGTATGTACCGAGTGCAAGTCAGGGTATCCGTTTACGGTTCCCCAACATAAGGAGGAGTTGGACAGTAAAGGTGTACGCCTATTGTACCGCCGACAGGAACAAGAAGATGCTTGTGTGGTACCTCACAATCGTCGTCTTCTAGTACGTTTGCAATGCCACAACAATGTGCAACGGATCACATCTTTGGGGTGGGAGTTGTACCTTGCGAAATGTCTCACCAAAGCTGCAAAATCATTGACTGTTCCAATAAACCTGTCACCAAATGCCACTGACGTTGAGCGCTTGCTGAAGCTACGTTCTTTGGGACGCATGGAGAATGGAATGATGCTGCTTGGCATTCATCAATGTAGGGGTAGTAGAGAGGTTGTATGGATTCCAACGGATCCATGGCCTAAGTTGGGGCGCTTGAAACGCCGCAAACACCTACCGGAGGATGACACGTCTACGGATGTTTGGTACCTAGATAGGTACGATTTCTATTTGGAGCTTCCGGACGGTTTGCAACTGAAGTACCCTGACTTCTACCGCTATTACCGTCGTACACAGCGCAATCCCTCAGAGGCCAGCGCCTTGGCAAGCAATCCGGCAGAGGATATGGCCAACGAATCTCCGTCTAGTGATTCGGACGACGCAGTAGACGGTGATCGGTATAAAGCCGATCCTCCTGACAATGGCAAGGAGCGCCCGTACTGGTGGCCATCCCCTCCAGAGCGCATGGAGCGGGAAATTAGAGACAACATGGGCAATAAGTGGAGATTGCGCCGGCGCACTGCCATTCCAAGGTGGAATTTCTACCTTCCCTACGGTGAGGACGCCGAAAAGTACTTCTTACAAAAGATTCTCCTCTCCCAGCCCTTCACGAAAGAAGACCACGAACAGCGATTCTTTTCGAAGGACAATGTGTCAAAGACCTACATGGAGGAGTGTATCCTGCGTGGGCTATTCCGAGGATATGAGGAAGAAGCACGAGAAACGCTGAACAACGCCCAGGCTCGAGGTTACTCAGTTGAGCGGTTGCGTCTTCTTGCAGAAGTCCTTCCTGCTGAGGACATAGTCGATGCAACCTTCTTCAACAATTATATGTCCGATTTGGATGAGCTTGACAAGCATCGGGCCGGTGACGATGAACCAATGGTTGCCGATGAGGCGGAAATGGATCCCCAATTGGCTGAGGAGTTGAAGGCGTTTATGAATGCCGATGACCCCGGAGCTGCCGAAACCTTGGTCAATGCTCTACATCATTGGCAACGCATGGTTTTTGAAATCTTTGTGGCACACTTTCAACAACAACAACCGAAGGATGTACCAGATATATCAACGCATTGTCGGGCTAGCATTGCTGGTAGCCGACCTCAGTTGTGTGCCATTCTCACAGGAGTTGCAGGAACTGGGAAGTCTCATGTTGTACGGTTATTGATTGCCAAGCTACGCGCATGTGGGTTTTCAATTCTCGTGTGCGGTGCTAGTGGCGTGGCAGCGCTCAACGTTGGTGGCCGAACCATCCACAGCTTGTTTTTTTTGTCCTTGGACCTTGATTGGCAAATCAAGGAGGGAACAATTCTTTGGTGGATGATTCGCAATGCCGACGTGATTATTGTGGATGAGTTCTCACTTTTGTCGAACAAGCTCCTCCACACGTTGAATGACATACTACACAAGGTGCGCCGGGACAAGCGCAATCCTTTCGGAGGAATTACAATGCTTCTTGTTGGCGACCCATTGCAGCTTCCTGCTGTTGATCTCGACATCTTCGATAGTGCCCTCTTCCGGAACCATTTTGTGCCGTTTGTGTTGACGGAGGTCATGCGCCAAGACGATGAACAATTCATTGACTTGCTCAATCGTGTGCGCATTGGGGAGGAAACAGATGATGATCATCTCACTCTACAGCAACGCATCGCTCCAAACAATGATGTTTCGCTTCAAGACCTCGAAGATTCCCCCATGCTAGTGGGACGCAGGAATGCCATGCATCGGTGGAACGAGCACTTCATGGCACAATTGGGATCTAATATTGTGACCTTCAACGCCACCTATGTGGACATGGGTGGTGCTCCCACTAATCAAGCTATGTGCGACTACATCAATTCTCGCAATCGCCGCGTGCTCCCACAACAGGTTTTCGTGGCCGTCGGTATGCGAGCCCGGCTAATTCGCAACGTTAGTATTCAAAATCGTTTGGTGAACTCAACAATGGTTGTTATCAAGCGATGGTCCAATGATGTTATAGTTGTGTGCCCCATTGGTCGCACAAGGGAGTACCCTATTTGTCGCTTCCAACAAATAATCCCCGTGTACGGGCCATCCGTGCAGGTCAAAATACTACAATTTCCGATGCTCGCGGGATATGCATGTACTGTTCACGGATCGCAAGGCTGCTCGTACCGGATTGTGTGGATTGATATGGGAACCTTCTTTGCAGCGGCACATGCCTACGTTGCA
Organism: Eutreptiella sp. 'Long Island Sound 2002'; assembly: GCA_964036045.1. NCBI lineage: Eukaryota > Euglenozoa > Euglenophyceae > Eutreptiales > Eutreptiaceae > Eutreptiella > Eutreptiella sp. 'Long Island Sound 2002'. The sequence continues at coordinate 149,748,469 of OZ038379.1, read as the reverse complement.
TTGTCACGGGCACGTTCTCTTCAAGGTCTATTTATCCTCAACTATCGCCGTGAAGCATTCCTTGTGGACCCCTACTACGTGCAGCTGTGGAATTGGTTTGTGGCAACAAATGTTTTGGCACCCAAGCCCGCTCAGCACATTCCTCCTTACCCACGTAGAACCTTCACATCCACTCTCATTGCCGGGATCATGTGTGTATGCCGCTCATGGCACACCAAATCTCATTTTCCCCAAAATTTGGATGCCCGCATTTTAAAAGTGAACATGTTGCTCATCTTGCAGTATGTGTCATTTCCATGGTGGTCTTATATTGATAGACAATTGCAAGGAGACAGGTTGTCATTAGACATTGACGACCTAAATGAGGACGGAACGGAGCAGCCACGTACGCGCGGACGGCCTCATGGCACATCTCAGCAACCAAATGTTGGGGTGCAGTTGTTGGATGGCAACAACAAGCCACATGTCTTTAGTGCCGATGTCTTGGGCCAAATGTCCCTTGTTCAGTTACGGACCTTGTGTGCGGCTCATGGACTATCAACTTGTGGTACAAAGGCTGCTTTCCGGGAGCGCATTCTTCGAAAGCAAGACCACATTGAGGGTCCACCAAAACAGTACCCGACTAAATCGCATGTGTCTCCGCCTCCGTCCTCCATTGGTGACTACCCCCATTTGGATGCACGTATTTGCCACTTCAGCTTTGAATATTGGCCGGATGAGAAGAATGATTCCATCGAGCACAATGTCCATCTTGCAGAATGTGCCTGGCTGTCCACTTCGGCAGTCCAATGCCTCCTTGAGGTTCTCTTGCCCCCAGGCACCACCTCGGTGCAACCTGTGATCATCGACATGCAGTTGGCCCAACTCATGCGACATTTTCCTACACTAAGCCTCATTTGTACACAAAAATGCGCGCTACCATTATTGCTAACATCCCGAAATTCCACGATAGGGGTCCACTACGTGTTGGTCACAGATGTCCAAGTGGATTGCAAGAGCCTAGTCGTTCACGATTCCAAAGACGACTCGTCAGAATGTGGGGCCCTGTTTCGAGTCATGTTGAAGAAAATTGGCTGGTCCTTCCTGTGGCACCATTACGGAACCCAACCTGATTCCGATACTTGTGGGTTCCGCGTCGTGATGCTCGCCATGCAATGGTGCACTGCCAAAACGTTGACGGGACAGCTCCCACGATGGTTCTTGGCATATTGCGCAAGCATCTTGCAGATGTTTGCACTGGATTCCACGACGTTGCGATCCACAGTGCATACGTTCCAAGACGCCACATACGAGGATGCCTTGACAATGTATGATGAAGCCGTCATTTGGGCAATGACGGAGTGTGGGGCCCTACCCGACATCACCGATGCTGAATTGGATGCTGAAACAAGCGAACACCATTGGACCTGCCCTCCACAAGCCACCAACCGTGGACCATCACAGCCAACGGTAGGCAACAACGAGGCTCATCCATATCCATCACAAACGCGCCAGGCCCAACGCTCCAAAAAATCGGAGTCAAAAGGAGGTGCCAACAGAAAGCCTACCCCAAACACACCACAAAAACCTACACGCCCAAGTCCACCAACACCAACAGCAAAACCTTCAAGGAGAGTTCCTAAGTCCAAAAGAACTACTATGCCAGCACGACATCAACCCCCAAGCCAAGCACCATATCGTTCGCAACCACATCCACCCCAAGGAGGTCGTGGAGAGGACAACCCCTCATCAAGAAAAAGGACATCCCAACAAAACAACGGGCCACATTCCAAGAGACAACGTGCAACGGGCAACGAGCAACGGGGTGGTCGCAAACGCCCTCAAACACACCAAGATCCAACAGCACCATCAGGCGAACCCCCCCGGTCACGTCCTCGAGCGGAGCGTACCCCGGTGGATCTTTCGGCTTTAACGAAGAGAGAAATCACCGAGTGGTCTACCCGGATCACAGATGAGAACACCAGTCTTCGACGACGAAAGGCACATGCCTTGCACTTCTTGGGTGCCCAAGATGCTACCGCAGTAAAGGGGCAATACCGCGCTTTATCTCTACTTCTTCATCCCGACAAGAACAGGACCGACCCAATGGCGACAGAGAGATTCAAAGTGTTGGGTGCGGCAAAAGATTTGTTTGACTAGCCCAGTAATCGGATTGCCACACGTAATGCGTCACATGGTGCTCCACGAATGGACTTGGAAAACAGGTGTACTCTTAACCGAGTTACCTTCGTTTCCTCCCCAAGTCCAATTCTTGGTTGGCAAGGATTTCCTCCGTGTAAGGATTTTTGCCAACAAACTGCCAATGATTACATGCTTTTAGCACCACCACTTCCAATTGCCCTGATTAAATGAAAGCGCAACCGTAATGTGTACCATTGGCCCCATGGTGGTCCCTAACCCCGTTATCGCAACTCGAGCAACTCCCCTAAGGTTCCCAATATCCCTATCTGGGAATACCCAAGCCGATGACACTCAATCCTATTCCGGGTTAGGGGCGGTGCGAAACGTCGGACTACATGTGGGCCGCATACCTGACAGTTCGGAGGTGCCTAGCAAGTGTCCCAAGTAGCCACTCTTCGTCTCAGCCACGTCCCTACAAAATCGACCCTGTGTGTCCCAGACCCTTCCTTCCCCTCCGTTGCTCGCATCATTCTTTGGGGAGGGAGAAGGGTTGTGCAAGTGGGGTGTAAGCGAGGAGGGGTGATGTACCTTCATGGCCGTGTGGTCCGAAGCCACCGCCCGGAGTTGCTATGGCCACACGTGCGCACTTGCCTTACCACCCCCTCCTATATATGTGTGTCTATTGTAAAGATAACTCCTTGCCCGCCTGAGGAGCCTACCCCCCTGAGGTTCGCAATACGAGTGCGAATACCCAAGCCGATGCTACCCTCCCCACTATTGGGGTGAGGGGCGGTGCGAACCGTCGGATCACACCTGGG
>OZ038379.1:149635530-149740530 GCA_964036045.1 Eutreptiella sp. 'Long Island Sound 2002' | reverse complement strand
CTCAAAAAACTTGTTTCAGCATCCCAAGTGGTTTAGGAACCAGGGGGGGGGGCGTTGAAAAAAATTGCACGCATGGAATAAAATTGCGTACCCCCTCCACCCTCCAGGGGTTGCCTGCGCAGAAAAAGCTATCCCGCCATAATTGTAGCATTTGGAAAAATTTTTACCAATGTGCAAAAATGGAGTTCGTTGCACCGAATTTCCCTTTGCACACTGGCATGTACCGAATTGTTTGAACCCATTGATCATTTCAAATTTCTGCTTTTGGTAGAGGTTATTTGTGAGGGTGCATTTTTTTTTTGCTTCTAGGGACCAATGTTGGTACAAGGATTGACTTCTTTGCATCAAATTAGTGAACGTGTCTGCATTTCCCTTTGGCACATGGCATATAAAGAATTGTTTGAACCTATTGATGCATCAATTTCGTTATGGTGCTTCGTCATTTGGGTTAGAGGAGAGGTAAAGTGTAAGTGTGATTTTGGTTTGCATGCCAGACATGTCATCCTCTTCTCTTTCTTCTCCACTGAACATTGCATGGGCGAACCGCACCGTGGACGGGTGGAATTGTATTTGTGGGGAGCGGCTATCGGTTTCGGCCGGTCAGGACACACAGCAATTTGCTGCTCATTGTCAGGGTCGGAGACACCTGGCTGATGCAGACCCCCGCTGAAGCCCAAACGCCAATTGGCTGTTACACAGTTTTTCTCTGCTGCCCCCCCCACAGGTGGCGGAGGAGGTGCCCCCCCCGATAGAGAGCGATGGGGAAGATGAGGTTGCGGCAAATGACCCACAGACGCAAGGTACCGCTCCTCCCCCAACTATCAATGACAAGTGCATGGGAGCCCCCCCCTTGGGTATTCCCAATACCAATGCCTTGCGTAGCAAATACCCCGTGATGCGGCATGCATATGAGAAAGTCCACTCGAGGTACGTGGATGGCATGGGGATCGTGTCATTGGACCCCCCATGTACTGGAAAGGCATGCTTTGGTGATTTTGGCGAGAAATTGCCTTACAACCCGTGCTATGAGGTGCCACGCAATAAAGCACCCTGCAAATGGATGCGTGAGGAACGCAACACTGATTCTGGCACATAACACTTGAAACAGTTGAAGAGTGAGACTTCCCTACCACGCTTTGCACGTTGAGCCGGGGCCGTAGTCTTCACATGGATGGAGCGATGGTGTCAAAAGATCAACGTGCACTATTTTTGCGTTGAAACGGCTTTGTTGGGTAAAATTTTTGGTCATATGTGTAAGGAAAAAATTTGCGCACCCCCCCCACCCTCCGCGGGTTGGCTGCGCAAAAAAAAACTGTATGCCGTTTCCTGGAATTTTTTCCACCCCCCACCTGTTTCGGAACACTTTTGAAAAAAATCATTTTTTTACCCCGGGCACCCTGGTGGACCCCCCGTTGGCCCCAACTGTGCGCGCATTATGCTGCCCTCCGGCTCCACCAAGTGACCACTGGTACGGAGGTCTACGTGTCTCCTTGGGTGATTCTGAGGCTCGGAAACCACAAAAAGTGGGGGGTTGCGGGTGGAATAGGTGCCCTCAGAATCCGGATTTGAGCCACGTAGCCCAAGATACGGCCCGTTCTTGGGTGTGTTTGACACAAACAGCGCACATTCAGGCCATTTTTAGCTATTTTTGGGCCGTTTCTCCGACATATTGTGGAGTTAGAGGGCAAGAAAGGGCCCTTCGTCACGAGGCAATCCAGGAGCATGTACAGTGTAGGAACTGTTCCCCTTCGTTTGCCCGTTTTGACTGGGTTTCGGGGCCCTTTTGGGCCAAAAAAGGCTGTTTTGTGGCACAAAATGCGCAGTTTTGGGAGGGCACCTCCCAACTTGGCGCCCCCGCCCCGAGGCGCCACCGGGTGGTTTTTGGCTCATAATTTGGATTTGGCAAGGCCACCTAGGCCTCAGGATGGCTACAGTAGAGTAGAGCCCGGAGCGGTACGCGGAGCGATGGCCAAAATGGAAAGGAGAAGTGCTTGCTTGTTGCTTGTTGCTTGTTGCTTGTTGCTTGTTGCTTGTTGCTTGTTATAGTAGTAATATATGTATGATATACATATATATATATATATATATATATATATATATATATGTATGTGGAGGGGAGGGGCGGTTCCCTGTGGAGGGGATGCTGCACCTGCCGCAGCCCCCAACTGTGTCGCCGGTCCGGCCAGCCGCTCCTACGGTCGCTTTGGCGAAGGCAGTCCCAAAAGCGGCGCCGAAGCCACCCCCCAAAAAAGGGCCTCCCCCAACAGTATGGCAACTACTCCAACATCACGGTAGTGTTCCGGCACTTCGGGTGGGAGCTCGCCACGAAGCAGCGTGGGTCAAGCGAGCTCAACGTCTGCTGCTTGTCTAAGCTGGAGGGGGCCGGCCGTTGCACGTGGCGGGCCGGCAAACACTTGAGACCCACCCGCCTCTAGCCCAAGCACAACCTGGACCACCTGGCGAAAGACCATGGATCGGACCCGGCTCAACGTGACCAAGCGGAGGCCATGATAAGAGGCGTCATCCGTGGAGGACTGGCGGGGCCCTTCGTGGTGGCCAAGGCTGGGTCGATGGCGCTCGCGTTGCCCGCGTGGGTCTATCCCTTAGATACGCAAGAGGCGTCATCGTCGTCGGTGTCGAGTGCAGCTCGCGGGTCCGCAACGGTGTCTTCAACAGGGGGCTCGGGAGCAGGCACAGGTGCGGCTCGCAGCGGGGCCGCACGGAATTGTGCAGCGTCCCGTGGAGCGTGCCCGGCGGCGATCTCTTCAGGGGGTGAGCGGCAGAGGTCGGAGTCCGGTCAAGCAGCGGGATCGTCTCGCCCGCCGCCTACACCGGGTGCGGGCGGCCCTCCTCATTCCGGCGAACCGGACCCGGCTGATGATCCGGGTCCGGCAGCCCTGCCGTGAAAAGATCCTCCCTCTCACCCCCGGACTGCAGCGTTTTGGAACGTCCAAGGCTCGATGCGGGGTGATGTGGTTGCGGCGGGCGTTTTGAAGGCCGAAGGTGCCATTCTTGTTCTCTTTCAGGAGACGGGCCTCCAGGACGCCCAGGGCATGGTACATATGGAGAATTAATGGTGTCACCATGGATACCATGCTTTCCTAGGGGTCGATACCCAGGCGGCACGGCGGCGGCAGTGCGTGGCGGCCTCTTGATTGCCCTTCGACCGGACGTTTTCACTGCGGAGGAGGTTGGAGACGTATTGGGCATCGTGACGGGCAAAGCCATGGCCCTCCATGTGGTGACCGCAGGCGGGATGCTTACGGTCATCAACATCCACGGCGCGGGCAGTGGCGGCGACTCCCGGGCGTCTAAGGCGTCCTTCTTGACTGATGTTGCCATGTATGCGGCAACCATGAGAGTAGGAGCCACGAGGCCGGTACTCATCAGGGGGGAACTTCAACGTGTGGCTAGAGTCCCTAGGGCACCACAAGGAGGTTCACGGCCCCGTGGGATCAGTGTGCGTTCGTGAGGGCAGGGGGCGTGGCGAAACAGGCCCGGCCGCCTCCGCGGGCGGGGCATAAGCTAGACTCCTTCTTACTTAACGCGCCGCTGGTCCCGTGGGCGATGCGCAAACGCCCGCACCTGGCTCCGGGGAGGTCTCCTGCGTCACTGGGGTCTGATCATGGCCCAATGGTACTGAGCATCTCGCTGGCAGTGGCTGCCAAGGAGAGGATCACGGCAGCTATGGGTATAGTAACCCAATGGGCTATGAGACTTCAGACTTCAGACTTTTATGGACCATCCCCCCCAACACCCAACACCCAAGCCCCCCATGATAGACCCCCCCCCCAATATCACACTAGTGGACAAGTGGAAAATGGGAAAATATGGAACCGCGGAAAACGTTCAACATGGGGGAAAGCATAGTACCCCCCCCCGTTTCGAATCATAAAAGTGCAGCCCCCCCCCCCCCCCCCCACCAGACACATAGGAACTTCACTTCAGGAAAATGGGGACAAAAGGGCAGTACCCCCCCCCCCACCCCCACAGAGACACGGGAACTTCACTTCAGGAAAATGGTGGGTTGGGGAAAATATGCCTGCATGTGTGCATGTCTTGTTGTTTGCTCTCCTTTCGCTTGCAGCGCTAGGTAAGGTGAGTAAGCCCAGGAGGGGCCACCCCCTGGTAGAGTCATCGTGCTTGACCTTGACATTGCGGTAGGTAAGGTGAGTAAGCCCAGGAGGGGCCACCCCATGGTAGACTCATTGCGATTGTGTCTCCTGTGCATGCACATGACGCATTAAAGGGTAGGCCACGCGTGGTGCGCTCGGTAAACCCTTGTTTAGGTTACCCGGGGGCCCCGCCCTACGTTCTATAGGAGAACGGGCGGAGTTCCTTAAGCTTGCTTTCTTGGAAGGACCTGTTTTGGGACAGCGTATTATTTTCCACTCGAGGACCCGTATAATACAGCGAGGGTGGTTGGGTTTCTTCAGCCCAAATCAGTGCCTGCATGTGAACCTTTCAGGTGGTGTAGGTCAGGGTGATTGGTGCACTTTGCTGTCTTCGACAGCGCAATTTTTTGCCCAGCAAAAAGGGCGCAGATCACACCAAAGAAATGGGGAAGCACCAAAGAAGATGATGAACGACTTCGCCATGAACGACACGTACTCACGCTGCGCCACAGTGCACTCTCTCCCTCCAAGCCCTGGCAGGGGTACGCGTCATGGCGTCCCTGTCAAGCCACAGCAACTTAGCAGCTCTGTGTTTTGCTCGCTTCTCACAAGAAGGCCATTAGGGCCTACAACCTCGTTGACAGCAGCACCAAGTAGCGTGTGCGTGTAGGAGTGGAAGGCCTGGATGGCATCATCCTTCGAAGGCTGGGTCCACAGTAGGGTGTTTAGGACCTACAGTGTGTGTGTCACTGTCCCGCCAGTTTCCTGGAATTTTAACAGGGTTTTCGGTGGGCAGTGGCAGTGGTAGCCTAGGTTTTGGCCACATAGCAAACAGGCGTTTTCATGCCTCATAGCTTTTGGCCACCCCTCCCCTGTAGTAGGAGGGCAGGTAGGAAAAACCAATACCTTGGTCTTATCGCTGGGTATTCCCCCAAGGATTTTTGGTGCCAGCACAGAAATTCGGCACCTAGGGGCGGAGAGACCCGGGGCGTACCCCGTGGCACCGGTAAGACATCCGCCGGGTTCAGCAAGGGTGCAGACTTGGGTATAATTAGGACACCATTTCTACAGCTTGCTCCAGGACCTCAGGCTAGCACACTGACACAGACATTTTGCTGCTGTTTCAGTGTGATTATGTAGAACACCCTGGAGGTGTTCAGGTTGTGTGTGGTCTAGGCCTTGGCGCCTACGACCATATACCCCTTCAGTGATGATGCTGACAACAGCTGAGAAGGGGTTGTGACCTGTTTGTTTCTGCATCCGATCAGAATGTGCTCACAATTTCATTATGCAGAACATCCTTGAGGTGTTTTAGCTGTGTGTGGTCTAGGCCCTGGCACCTACGACCACAGACCCCTTCGAAGAAGAATGCGCTGACAACAACTGAGAAGGTGTTCTGATTTCCTGGTATTTGCATCCATGTATTGCGAGCCCGTCCCGATTTGTTGTTAGTAGATGTGGGTTGTGCAGTTTCCAACCATTTTCAGCCCCTTCGATGATGGCGACATTGTGTGTGCACGGGCCTGCTCCGTGGAACTTGGATCTGGCGTGCAGCAGGGAGCCATGCGCAGACCCCTGCAGGGACCTTTTTCTTAGGCCCTGTTTTGTGTTCCTCGGATTTTTAAAAATGCCATTGCCAGTGCCACCGCCCAAATCCTCATCCTAGTACAGCCAATACCGCACCTGATGTGGGTCCCCAAGCAAACAGTTGACACGCTTAGCATGTAACACTGTGGTACAACGCTGTGGTGCACCGCTCCCCAAAAAACCATGAATCCAATGCAGGGTCCTTTGTGCACATGCAGGGGTATAGCTGAGAAGGGGCTCTTCTCTGTTGTTGTGTTGCCAAGTGTGTGTTACAGGTGTTATGCATCCCCTTCGATGATTTTTTGTTACCAAGGGCGCAAACGCAGGGGGATGCTCCGCCGACATCGGGTCTGTGCTTCCCCCATAGCAGAGGCACAGACTCCCGCATCGACCTTTTTTCTTAGGCCCTGTTTGGGTTGGCAGAGCTGTTGAGAAAGTGGGGCGTGAAAGAGCATTTGCCTAAGCCTGGGGAAATCAGTACCATCCAACTCTACGTTCCACCGGGAAGGGATCCAGCTTCGCAGCAGCACCATCCCTAAGGAGCCCCAGAGACACATTTGAAACATCCCCACATATGGCGCCGGGAGGCTGACGCTTCCGCCAAAAACAATGTAATGAGAAGGGGCTATGCTTTGGCTATTTCGGTTACTTTGCTAATACTGAGACGGGGGGTCTGCTTTGCTGATGTTTGTGTTTTGGTTTGTTTTTTTTATTTGATGGTCTGCTTTGCTGATGCTTGGTGTTTTGATTTGTTTTCATTTTATTTGATGGTGCCGATTTGTAGGTATCTGCATGCACATGTGTACCCAGGTTGTGCTTTGTATGTATGCATCCCCTTCGACGATGTGTCAGCCATGTGGGAACAATCCGTCCGTAGACCTACTGTTTTAGGCCCTATTTTGTTGGATGGAGCCAGGCATCTCCCCATACTCCAACGGATCTGCATGTTTGCCAAACCTGCCGAAAACCACTGCACTCAGCCCTCCTGCACCCTATTGCTGCACAACATATGCCAGCCCCTACCTTGATGGCTTTTCTGGGTCACTGCGCAGATTCCGGCCCCAAGGTTTCTTTTTCATCGTGCCTTGCTGGGCGCAGCACTGTCCAATGTGGCGGACTGCATTTGAGTTGGGTGATGCAGAAGTCCCACTGTCATCCAAAACAAAACCTGAGAAGGGACTCTGCTATGTGGGTATTGGTGGTTGACAACTTGGAGGTAATTCGTTTTGATTTAATTTGGTCCTGATCTCCTGGTATATGTAATTGTTGCATCTTGTGCCTCTTACTGAGACAAAGGGAAATGCGTGTACTGCATAGGAGACGCGTTTGCACTGAGCCTCTTCTACACATAGGGCACTCTTTTGTTACCTACCTCCCCCTTGAGGCGAGGAAGTGTGTCTTGGGTCTAGACCACTGCGTCTCTGACCCAGACATTGGAATTTGGCTTGCCCCACCACCCGCTGCGCGCCGCAGTTTGCCATGTCGTCTAGCCCCCTTAGCGTGGCCCCTTCCGTCCCCTCCAGCCCTTCGTTCCCGGAATGTGGTTGGGGGGATCTGCCGGAGCTATTGCGGTTTGGAGACCAAACCCCCTCGCCACCGTGGGACTCTGATGGTGGGAAGTGTCTCAGCGAACTGGCCTCGCCCCAGCCTCCATTGCCAACACCGCCCCCCTCTCCCCCTTCACCAGCAACCTCTCCAACGCCAGTAATTCCTCCACCGAGACCCCACGTTACCTCAACCCCATACTTGGTAGCTTTGGAAGCCGTGGAGGAGGCCCTGATGTGCACTGCCGTTCCACCGCTATCCTGCCCACAACCCCCCAAGTACGTACCCAAGGACCCCCCCACCCCCCCCAAACCCACTGTTCACGGGCCCTACAGTGCCAAAAAATTGCAGCTCATCCGGGAAAATCACGGGGGTGGGGTTCAGTATTTCGTGGACGGGGTGCTGAACCGCCGAGCGATGTACCGGTTGGCGGTTCAGCAGCCCAAGAAAAACCCCTTGCGGGTGTGGCAGGATCGCATGCGAATTAGCCGTTCGCATTTCCTTTCCAGGGACGAGGAGCATGCAGCACTGGTGCTTGAAATCCTGTGTGCTACCCCAAAACCCCCCCGTATCCCCAAGCCGGCCCCACAACCTGTGCCTCGTCGGCCACTGCCCCCTCCAGCAAGTGATCACGTGACACTGACCCAGTATAGCAGGCACCGCCGCTCCTCACTCCTCCCATTGACTCCCGCCCCGAAGCGGCCGTGCCCCACGCCGCAGTACGGTTCATTGCTCCAGCGCCGTGCGTCTCAGTCTGCCCCCCCGCCAGAGAGGCCCCAGTTTGGGTCATTGCTGCCTGCGCAGGCCCCCCCGCAACGTCCACAAAATTCGGCGAAACGTTCCAATTTCCCGCTCTTCGGCAAGTGTGCACCGGGCGTCTCTTACAACTAGGGCACTCTTTTATTTCCAACCTCCCCCTTGAGGCGAGGAAGTGCTTCTTGGGTCTAGACCGTCGCGTCTCTGACCCAGACATCTGAGTTGGGCCTGCCCCAACACCCACGCGTTCATCTCTCACCCACTGCGCGCCGCTGAGCCGCAGGAGTTCGCCCTCGGTCCCCGGCCACAGCGCCCCGACCAGGGTCGTCGTCTACCCCCCAACCCACCTACTGCGGGCCGCTTAGCCGCAGCAGTTCGCCCTCGGTCCCCGGCCACAGCGCCCCGACCAGGGTCGTCGTTCCTCTCCGTACCCACCCACCGCGGGCCGCCGAGCCGCAAGAGTTCGCCCTCGGTCCCCGGCCACAGCGCCCCGACCAGGGTCGTCTTTCAACCCCCAACTCACCTACTGCAGGCCGCCGAGCCGCAGGAGTTCGCCCTCGGTCCCCGGCCACAGCGCCCCGACCAGGGTTGTCGTCTACCCCCCAACCCACCTACTGCGGGCCGCTGAGCCGCAGGAGTTCGCCCTCGGTCCCCGGCCACAGCGACCCGACGAGGGTCGTCGTTCCTCTCCGTACCCACCTACTGCGGGCCGCCGAGCCGTAGGAGTTCGCCCTCGGTCCCCGGCCACAGCGCCCCGACCAGGGTTGTCTTTCAACCCCCAACTCACCTACTGCAGGCCGCCGAGCCGCAGGACTTCGCCCTCGGTCCCTGGCCACAGCGCCTCGACCAGGGTCGTCTTTTAACCCCCAACTCACCTACTGCAGGCCTATGAGCCGCAGGAGTTTGCTCTCGGTCCCCGGCCACAGCGCCCCGACCCAGACAACATGCCAAACGGAGGGCAAACACAGCCCCATGGCCATTGGCAAGGCAAAGGCCCTCAGCACGGCAAAGGCAAAGGCCCACAACAAGGCAAAGGCCCACAGCATGGCAAAGGGTATGGCCCTCAGCAAGGCAAAGGCCCTCAGCAAGGCAAAGGCCATGGTCCTCAGCAAGGCACGGGCCCACAGCAAGGCAAAGGGCATGGCCCTGCGCAAGGCAAAGGCCCACAGCAAGGCAAAGGGCATGGCCCTGCGCAAGGCAAAGGCCCCCAGCAAGGCACAGGCCACGGCCAAGCCCATCCACAAGGCAAAGGCCATGGCCCCCCACAAGGCAAAGGTCAGGCCCCCCCACAAGGCACAGGCCAAGGCCCGCCGCAAGCCAAAGACAAGGCCCGGACCTTTGCGGAAACCCTTGCCCACGTGGACTATGACATCGACACGAACCCAACCTAGGGATTCACCACCCGTTGGGCTGATCGCGATGTGTACGTCCACATAGCATCCTTGGTGCACACCGTGCATGAGATTGCCGCTGCCTGGAGGTGGGCATGGGAGCAAGGTGCCCAGAGGGAGCTGTGGTTTGAGAGGGTCGAGGGGCTGAGGGAGGACAAGCATGGCAACATGGTCAAGGTAATAGAATGGGCTGCTGAGCTCGAAGTTTGGGGCAACTACGAGCTGACCGATGGGGATCTCATCCATGGATGGGACATGAAGCGGGCAGATGTCCACACCCTTGACGTGGCACCAAACCCGGACTAGATTGGCAAGGTGCAAGGTGATGGCACCTCCGGTGACATGGTGACCCATTGTTTGTGCCAACAAACCGCCCGTTTTGTACATCCCCAGGTGGTGGTGCTGTGTCGTGCCTGACGAGGCGGCGTTCCGGTCGTTGCGTGAGGAGATACGGACGGGGGAGGCCTGGAACACGTTGCTCAATGCCACCCGGCAAGAACCACAGCTGTGTGCCAGCCTCCCTGACGAGGACCAGCAGATCTTGCGTCACCTTGTGGAGCATCATAACCTGAATCCCTCCCAAGCCTTGGCTGTCCGGCAATGTCTGGATGAGGGTGCTGTTGTCTCCTCCATGACTGGGGGGGCCGGCACGGGGAAGTCGGAGACCCTGGTGGCCTGCATCAAGGCAGTGATGTGGCAGCAGGGGTACTTCGACCCATGCATCCCGAATCCCAAGGCGCCAGTTTCGATACACACTGGCAAGAAAGGGGGGGGGGGGGGCACCCACCGACAAACCCCCTGGGGCATGCATCTTGGTCACCGCCCCAACAAACGCACAGGTCGACAACCTGATGCAGCGGGTGATCCAATCGGCAGAACAGGATCTTGTGTTCTCAGAGGCGGTCCTGAAGGACCACCCCGTGCCCTGGATGCGGCTCCGAGCTGCAAGGGGCCGGACCCCCCCAAATTTGCAGCCGTACAACCAAACAGCAGTCCAAGAGACGTTGGCCAATCATCCGGAATGCAATGGCACATTGCAGTGTGCCCTCAACAGCTGCCGGGTTCTCTTTGCAACAGCTGGTATGGTCGCCACACGGCGGAAGTTGTTGCTTGCGGGCGACCCACAAACTCGGTTCGCATTCAGCTTCGTGGTTGAGTCCTCGAGGCATAGCATCCCAGTGGGTCTGGACTTGGCGGCTTTTGGGGCACAGTGCATGTTTTGTGGGGATGCCGGTCAACTGCGCCCATACAGTGCCATCACTCTTCTTGGATCGCAGAAAGGGGAGAAAGGGGAGAAAGGGGGCTAGGTGACGGCTCAACAAATTGCATGGCCGCAGTCTGAGCATTTTGCTAACCTCAATGTGCACCTCGACCAGGGACCAGGGATGCAGTATGGTGACTCGCAGCGCTTCGCCACAAGTAGTGTCTTGCAGTTTGTCCTTTACCATACAAGTTGTACTGCGTGTGTCCTGGCCCAGCAGTTCCGCATGGACCTGCCTTTGGCAACGGTGGTGCGTGGGCTGTTCACGGGGGGGTCCTTGGGCTGGTACCCCGCCTCCTCCCCAGCATTAACCCCCCCGCTGTTGGGAGGGCAACTCATCCGCATAGTCAACACAGAGGATCCTCAGTGGAGACAGGAGCTGACACGGTACGGGATGTCGGCCGGCCGGGTGGACAGACTGAGAAGGGAGGTTGGCAGAGCATGGGAGTGCCTTGTCATGGACGAGGCCATGCGCAACCAGGGGAACTGGAGCAAGCGGGAGGCCTGGCTGGTGCTGCACTTTCTGGAGCATGCACACGGTGCAAATGTGTACCCCCCCAAGTCAGTGGCAATCGTCACGACACACTATGCGCAGATGCTATGGCTGCAGCACTGTGTGTGGGAGGCAGGGCGCCGGCCGCATGGGGACCAGGCATATGAGTGTGTGCAGACAATCGCCACCCTGGACCGGTACCAGGGTCTGCAGGCTCTGGTTGTCCTTGCCTCCCTGGTCTCCTCGGAGCCGGGGATCATGAAGGATGTGGTGCGGGCAAACACACTAACCAGCAGGGCCCAATCTGAGCTGCATCTATTCGGGGCCTTTTTCGGTTGGGGGGACTCCCCCCTCACTACGGGTTCGTCGAGTGGGCTGAGGGTGATGGCTGCCGAACTGCGGCACTCACCGTCCCAAGAGGACGTACAGAAGGTGCGGCTTCCAGGGGTTCTGTACCAACAGCCTACCCTTGCCAAACCAGAGGTGGGCGTCATTTACAAGTTCAAGGGGGGGGGGGGGGTTCGGGTTGGTGGGGCAGTGGCTTTGGAAACCGTGGAGGAAGCATTGAAAAGCCCTTGACCCTTGGGGATTCCCCCCCCCCCCCCCCAGAGTGACCAATTGTTGGACTAGGAGCGGATCATGGCCAACAAGAGGGTTGGGACATTGGAGATGCGGCTGCGCCTAGGAACGGGGGAAGTAGAACCAAAGCACCTCGGGGTGACCCTCCCGGATTTCACGGAGTGGGCATTGCCCTACATCCTCATCAGGGATGAGGACACAGCCTGGGCAGGGTGGCATGACATTGAGGGGTTGGAGAGAGTGTGCCACACGCAGGATTTGGCGGACCACGAGCAAAGGCCGGTGCAGTTTCTACTGACCAACCCCTTCTGCTATGCCAAAACCTATCCCAACCCTTCCCGGTCAGCTGCCTACCGCACTGTGTCTCTGCCTGTGTGGCAGGATGCCTATAGGCACGTGGACACGGTAGGCTTCTTGGGCGATGACTTCTGCACACCCTTGGGGGTGTATGTGGCGTCTTTGCTCCATGGGGTGAGAGAGTGTGAGGGGGGGGGGCGATGCGTGTGCCCCACATGCCGTTCACCGTGGACATGCCTAGCACTGTGGTTGGAAGCCATTGCCGGATCGTGTCAAGCGGTATGTCCTTGGCATGGTCGCACCGGCAGAGAAGCCTACAGGATCAATTGGTCTTCGGTTCGGACTGCAAAAATCATGACATGACCCTGACGGTGACAGGCTCTGTGGAACATTGGACAGCCTCCAATGTGGCGCATGTGGAGGTGTGCGTGGAACATCGGACGTTGAGAATGGATGGTACTATGTCTGCATGGAACGTCATGGGTTGCCGGCCACAATCTGAGGGTCTCTATTGTCCGCCCCTCGTCTATGTGCAGTGTTTGCTTCCGTGCTTCAGGGTGTCATGAACCAAATCAGGGTCTCTACAGAAACCCCCCCCCCCTCCCCCGAAAGCTGACGTACCCAGGATCCCCATGAGGTGATCCAAGTTGGTGTGATGTCCTTGCCTTGGCGCAATGACTTGCACCCCTAGAACGTATGACAAACTATGTGGGACATTTTGGCAGTGCAGGGAACAGCAAGGTGTCGCCATGGAACCTCCACGAACGTTATTTGATCACTCCATGAATTTTTTCACCCCTCCATGAATTATCTGATGCCTCCGTGAATTATTTCTGCCCCTCCGTGAATTATTTGATGCCTCCGTGGATCATTTATGCCCCTCCGTGAATTGTTTATGCCTCTCCGTGAATTATTGGATGCCTTCGTGAATTATTTATGCCCCTCCGTGAATTATTTCTGCCCTCCCGTGAACTATTTCTGCCCCTCCGTGAATTATTTATGCCCCTCCATGAATTATTTCACCCCTCTGTGAATTATTGATGCCCCTCCGTGAATTATTTCTGCCCCTCCGTGAATTATTTCTGCCCCTCCGTGAATTATTTCTGCCCCTCCGTGAATTCTTTCTGCCCCTCCGTGAATTATTTCACCCCTCCGTGAATTATTTCTGCCCCTCCGTGAATTATTTCTGCCCCTCCGTGAATTATTTGATGCCTCCGTGAATTATTTGATGCCCCCATGAATTTTTTATGCCCCTCCGTCAATTATTTCATGCCTCCGTGAATTATTTCTGCCCCTCCGTGAATTATTTATGCCCCTCCGTGAATTATTTCTGCCCCTCCGTGAATTATTTGATGCCTCCGTGAATTGTTTCACCCCTCCGTGAATAATTTTTGCCCCTCCGTGAATTATTTCACCGCTCCGTGAATTATTTCTGCCCCTCCGTGAATTATTTCACCCCTCCGTGAAATATTTATGCCTTCCGTGAATGATTTCACCCCTCCGTGAATTATTTCACCCCTCCGTGAATTATTTATGCCCCTCCGTGAATTATTTCTGCCCCTCCGTGAATTATTTCTGCCCCTCCGTGAATCATTTGATGCCTCCGTGACTTATTTGATGCCTCCATGAATTTTTTATGCCCCTCCGTGAATTATTTCATGCCTCCGTGAATTATTTCTGCCCCTTCGTGAATTATTAATGCCCCTCCGTGAATTTTTTCTGCCCCTCCATGAATTATTTGATGCCTCCGTGAATTGTTTCACCCCTCCGTGAATAATTTCTGCCCCTCCGTGAATTCTTTCACCCCTCCGTGAATTATTTCTGCCCCTCCGTGAATTATTTCACCCCTCCGTGAAATATTTATGCCCCTTCGTGAATCATTTCACCCCTCCGTGAATTGTTTCACCCCTCCGTGAATTATTTATGCCCCTCCGTGAATTATTTCTGCCCCTCCGTGAAATATTTCACCCCTCCGTGAATTATTTATGCCCCTCCGTGAATTATTTCTGCCCCTCTGTGAATTATTTGATGCCTCCGTGAATTATTTCACCTCTCCGTGAATTATTTCTGCCCCTCCGTGAGTTATTCCTGCCCCTCCGTGACTTATTTGATGCCTCCGTGAATTTTTTGATGCCTCCGTGAATTATTTATGCCCCTCCGTGAATTATTGCATGCCTCCGTGAATTATTTCTGCCCCTCCGTGAATTCTTTCATGCCTCCGTGATTTATTTATGCCATTTTATGCCATTTATGCCATTTTAGTTCGCGTTGTGTGGTGGTTGTGTGATGATGCGCCAGTGACCAAGGGACGGCCCCCACCACTTCACGAAAGGTGACATTCCTATTGTATGACCGTACTCCCACGGAGATGGTAGGTCTGTCACAGGGCGGTTCACAAAGCAATCGTGGTTTAGGTGATGCCCCCTCTCGGTCTGCAGCAACAACTCTCGACAGGCATGTCCGGAGCATGCCAAGTAACACCCCGTTGCCAGCCATGGCGCTGGCAATAGGTGACCCGGAGTCTACCAACCACATTGGGGACGCACAACCCTCCCCCTCACAGCTTGAAGCACCAACTGTCGACAGGCATGCCCCGAGCGTGCCAAGTAACACCCCGTCAGGGCTGTCATTAAGGGACGAGATTTTTTTTTTGTTAAGGACAGCCCTTAAGGACAGCCCCTAGAGGCCTTTTTCCCCCGGCCGAACGCGGGCCATGTCTACCCCCCCCGCCGCCCTCTTTTGGGCACCACTTCTGATTTTGCCCCCCGCTCTGAGGCGGTGGGGCTCCCCGATACGGCAGGGGTGAGGTAGCCAATTTGCCCACTTGTGGGCCACTTGTGATTTTGCCCCCCGCTCTAAAGCGGTGGGGCTCCCCGATACGGCAGGGGTGAGGTAGCCAATTTGCCCACTTGTGGGCCACTTCTGATTTTGCCCCCCGCTCTGAGGCGGTGGGGCTCCCCGATACGGCAGGGGTGAGGTAGCCAATTTGCCCACTTGTGGGCCACTTCTGATTTTGCCCCCCGCTCTGAGGCGGTGGGGCTCCCCGATACGGCAGGGGTGAGGTAGCCAATTTGCCCACTTGTGGGCCACTTCTGATTTTGCCCCCCGCTCTGAAGCGGTGGGGCTCCCCGATACGGCAGGGGTGAGGTAGCCAATTTGCCCACTTGTGGGCCACTTCTGATTTTGCCCCCCGCTCTGAAGCGGTGGGGCTCCCCGATACGGCAGGGGTGAGGTAGCCAATTTGCCCACTTGTGGGCCACTTCTGATTCTGCCCCCCGCTCTGAGGCGGTGGGGCTCCCCGATACGGCAGGGGTGAGGTAGCCAATTTGCCAACTTGTGGGCCACTTCTGATTTTGCCCCCCGCTCTAAAGCGGTGGGGCTCCCCGATACGGCAGGGGTGAGGTAACCAATTTGCCCACTTGTGGGCCACTTCTGATTTTGCCCCCCGCTCTGAGGCGGTGGGGCTCCCCGATACGGCAGGGGTGAGGTAGCCAATTTGCCCACTTGTGGGCCACTTCTGATTTTGCCCCCCGCTCTGAGGCGGTGGGGCTCCCCGATACGGCAGGGGTGAGGTAGCCAATTTGCCCACTTGTGGGCCACTTCTGATTTTGCCCCCCGCCCTCAAGCGGTGGGGCTCCCCGATACGGCAGGGGTGAGGTAGCCAATTTGCCCACTTGTGGGCCACTTCTGATTTTGCCCCCCGCTCTGAAGCGGTGGGGCTCCCCGATACGGCAGGGATGAGGTACCCAATTTGCCCACTTGTGGGCCACTTCTGATTCTGCCCCCGCTCTGAGGCGGTGGGGCTCCCCGATACGGCAGGGGTGAGGTAGCCAATTTGCCCACTTGTGGGCCACTTCTGATTTTGCCCCCCGCTCTGAAGCGGTGGGGCTCCCCGATACGGCAGGGGTGAGGTAGCCAATTTGCCCACTTGTGGGCCACTTCTGATTTTGCCCCCCGCTCTGAGGCGGTGGGGCTCCCCGATACGGCAGGGGTGAGGTAGCCAATTTGCCTGCCCACTTGTGGGCCACTTCTGATTTTGCCCCCCGCTCTGAGGCGGTGGGCTCCCCGATACGGCAGGGGTGAGGTAGCCAATTTGCCCACTTGTGGGCCACTTCTGATTTTGCCCCCCGCTCTGAAGCGGTGGGGCTCCCCGATACGGCAGGGGTGAGGTAGCCAATTTGCCCACTTGTGGGCCACTTCTGATTTTGCCCCCCGCTCTGAAGCAGTGGGGCTCCCCGATACGGCAGGGGTGAGGTAGCCAATTTGCCCATTTGTGGGCCACTTCTGATTTTGCCCCCCGCTTTGAGGCGGTGGGGCTCCCCGATACGGCAGGGGTGAGGTAGCCAATTTGCCCACTTGTGGGCCACTTCTGATTTTGCCCCCCGCTCTGAAGCGGTGGGGCTCCCCGATACGGCAGGGGTGAGGTAGCCAATTTGCCCACTTGTGGGCCACTTCTGATTCTGCCCCCCGCTCTGAGGCGGTGGGGCTCCCCGATACGGCAGGGGTGAGGTAGCCAATTTGCCCACTTGTGGGCCACTTCTGATTTTGCCCCCCGCTCTGAAGCGGTGGGGCTCCCCGATACGGCAGGGGTGAGGTAGCCAATTTGCCCACTTGTGGGCCACTTCTGATTTTGCCCCCCGCTCTGAGGCGGTGGGGCTCCCCGATACGGCAGGGGTGAGGTACCCAATTTGCCCACTTGTGGGCCACTTCTGATTCTGCCCCCGCTCTGAGGCGGTGGGGCTCCCCGATACGGCAGGGGTGAGGTAGCCAATTTGCCCACTTGTGGGCCACTTCTGATTTTGCCCCCCGCTCTGAAGCGGTGGGGCTCCCCGATACGGCAGGGGTGAGGTAGCCAATTTGCCCACTTGTGGGCCACTTCTGATTTTGCCCCCCGCTCTGAAGCGGTGGGGCTCCTCGATACGGCAGGGGTGAGGTAGCCAATTTGCCCACTTGTGGGCCACTTCTGATTTTGCCCCCCGCTCTGAAGCAGTGGGGCTCCCCGATACGGCAGGGGTGAGGTAGCCAATTTGCCCACTTGTGGGCCACTTCTGATTTTGCCCCCCGCTCTGAGGCGGTGGGGCTCCCCGATACGGCAGGGGTGAGGTAGCCAATTTGCCCACTTGTGGGCCACTTCTGATTTTGTCCCCCGCTCTGAGGCGGTGGGGCTCCCCGATACGGCAGGGGTGAGGTAGCCAATTTGCCCACTTGTGGGCCACTTCTGATTTTGCCCCCCGCTCTGAAGCGGTGGGGCTCCCCGATACGGCAGGGGTGAGGTAGCCAATTTGCCCACTTGTGGGCCACTTCTGATTTTGCCCCCCGCTCTCAGGCGGTGGGGCTCCCCGATACGGCAGGGGTGAGGTAGCCAATTTGCCCACTTGTGGGCCACTTCTGATTTTGCCCCCCGCTCTGAGGCGGTGGGGCTCCCCGATACGGCAGGGGTGAGGTAGCCAATTTGCCCACTTGTGGGCCACTTCTGATTTTGCCCCCCGCTCTGAGGCGGTGGGGCTCCCCGATACGGCAGGGTCGAGGTAGCCAATTTGCCCACTTGTGGGCCACTTCTGATTTTGCTCCCCGATACGGCACTTCTGATTTTGATTTCTGATTTTGTCCCCGGCTTGGTTGCGCGCCCGTGCATACTTTTTTCGGGTAACTGGTGGGGCGGCTCCCCACATGAAAATTGAAGCAGCAAGTGGTGCCCAAACCCAAACCTGTGTGTGCCGAAACCTAAACCAAAATGCATGCACCCGCCGCAGAGCGATGGGAGTAGGCACCTAGGACAGCACTCGCCGCAGAGCGACGGGAGTAGGCACCATTTGTGGCATTTTTTTCGTGCGATCGCACTTGCTGTGTCTCCGTTCTACTTGGACCCATGGCGCATTTTGCTGTACCTTGCGTAGTTTTTCTGCCCGACATGCATGCCTTATCGTCACCTACCACGCCCCCACGCCAGAGGCCGCCGATGCCGGACCCCTCTTGAGTGGTCGTGTCAGTCAAGTGTCCACGATGATGTTGGACGCTTTGATTCCAAGAATAGGGGATGTGCCACTCGAGTCCGCTGTGCAGCGTGCATGCAACATGGCCTTCACCTTTGCACGGCATGTGGAGGCGCATGAGATTTGGCTGCGGACGGTTGTGCGCTATGAGTCCACATTCAGCCGCACAATGATGCGCCAGATTTACGATTTTGGGGAGGCTCGGCAGTCCGTGGGGCTACCGTGGAACCCTGTGATTGTGCGTTGCCCCTTCAATGGCGAGGAATTTGAAGAAAACTTGAACAATGAGGAGGAGGCAATCATTAGTGCTCGCCCGCAGCCCTGGGCGGAACATTTCTTGCGGCGTGTGCGGGCTTTTGAACATATGCAATGGCTGCGTAGGGTAACAGTAAGATGCCGGTTGTGTGGACAGTCTCGCATGCAGTGTAGTTGCCCCGACCTTGGGTAGATGGCAAGAGGGAGATGGAGAGGGTGACTATTTGGCTATGTTGCTAAGGGTCACATCGGTGGTTTCACTCGTTTAGAATTTCCTTTTCTTGACATGGGCCGCAACAAGAAATCTGAGATTGCTCGGAAAAAACGGGACCAGTTGGTCAAGGATGTGGCCGAGGAAGTGCGGGCACTCCAAGCTTCGCAACGAAGAGCTGAAACCGAGCGAAAGATGGCCGCGAGGGCCGGGCCCCGCCTTATGGTCACCTTCAACCCCGGCAACTCCCCCCCACCGTCGGATTCCGATGAGGAGGCCCTGGAAGCCAATTTCAGTGCTGGCCCCAGCCCCTTTGCAAGCAATGCCCCCCGTTCCCCGTGGAATCATTCCGCTTGGAAAACCCCGGCAAGCGTCCCTTTCGGCACCATGCCGTACATTGTGCGCTCCCCCATGGGTTTGCAATGCCTTTTGTGCGATGGGTCCTCCGATGAGGCCATCAATTCGTCCAAATGGGCATTGGGCACCGCTTCCCCATCACGGAAGCGTGGCGAGGCGGAGCAGCACGTTAAGCACGGCAAGCATTTGCAGGCGTTCAATGCGGCAAAACTCACCCCTTCCTTTCGCCATCTACTTCCCATAGCGGCTATCCACCCATGGCACCGGACCACCATTTCCGGGTCCAAGTGTGCAATATGCGCCGCCAATTGGCACCCCCCCTTAGAATGGGGTCCCTGGTGCGCAGGCTCCGCCCCAAAAGAGCGGCATGTCATTGATGCCCACGCGGCAAGTGCCACGCATCAGCGCTGGTTGCCCCCCGCTGACCCTGTTGCACGCGCAGACAATTCCCCTGCCCAAGACCCCCCGCGTTGCATCCCAGCGCCCGTGCAAAGGGCCACGGTGAACTGCTATGCGACATTGCACGCAGGCAAAGGCCGAGCCTTTTACAGCCGGTTGTGCCACCTAGATGGCATCAAGGCCAAAGATGGCTAGCGCAACTACAGCAGCGGGTCGGCCTACCAACGACTACGTGCCTTGATCGTCGGACAAGGTCGCCGGCGAACAAGGAACCGTGTGTTGAGAGCACGGAAGGTTGCAATTGTGCTGGATGCTGCCGCTCGAAGGGGGGCCAAGAGTGAGCCACTTGCAGTTTTTGTGCGCACTCCAGAAGAGGAAATTTTTGTCGGCCCTGCTGACATGGTGCGAGCCCAGGGGAGGGAGGGGGGGGGAGGGAGTGAAACCGCCGATGGTGACCCTAATGCGGCAAATGCTCAGCTGTATGATGACACCGTCCGGAAGGTGTTTGACCAGCTGGGCATTGAGTGGAAGGTGATTGAGGAGCGCATCATCGCAGTGGTCTCGGATGGTGCCGGCACTATGGGTGCCTATGTGGGTCTGCTAAACAATGTAAGGGAGAAAGGGGGGAGGGAACTCATTGCTTGGGTGAAGGATGCGGCACATTGCCTGATGCTAGCGATCAGCACTGCAAAGGGAAAGGTCAAGCTGTGGTACGATGCACTGGATGATCTGGTGTCCTTCCTGGCCTGCTTCTAGAGGACCAGCTCGAAGCGCATGCGGGGGTTGTGGCGCAAGGGGGGGAAGTTTTGTTTCTCCCGCCGCACTGGTGTGCGTTGGGTGGAAGCAATGTTCCACGACCTTGATATTGTGCTAGAGAATTTGCCTGTTGTTGTGGAACACTTGCCCGAGTACATTAGTCATGAGGCTGACCTGGGGCGGAGGGAGAAGGCCCAGGGCTTGTTCGATGCACTTTCACACCCCCTCTTCAAGTTGACGGCAGCCTTTTTTTGCGATGTTTTTGCTGTGGTTTGTGCCACAAGCAAGAAAGTTCAAGCGACCAGGGGGGCACGGGTCGCCGCCGTACAGGGTTTGATGAACGTGATGTGCACAGAGCTGTTGCACACCATGCGTCATGTCATTCCAGGGGGGTGGGAGGAATCGTTGGGTGTTGACGTAGGGAGTAGCGTCATCAAGGGTAGCCGGATGAAGTTTCTTCGTAGTTTGATTGAGGACGTACAAGCACGATTCAAGCGAGCTGAGTGGGATGGCAGTGCTAACCTGGAGGATTGGGTTGAGGCAAGCTCGTGTTCGTGTGAGAGAGTTTTTAGCTACGTGACGGCTACGGACTTTGGCCAAACCACGGAGCGCATGTGTGAGACGCTGTGGGTAAGGTGCAATGGGGAGGCACCAGAGGATTGGGGGCCCTTTCAGGTTTTTGAGGACCTTCGGAAGGCCCCTTTCCACCCGCGCAAACGGAAGCAAGGGCATGCGGTTGAGGTGGAAGATGGTGGTTTGCTTGGGTTTGCGGCTTTCAAGGATTTGGCAGTTTCTTTGGAAGAGGATGTTGAGGCGGAGGTTCCGTTGGACATTCGAGATTTGTGGGTTGTCCCCAAGAGGGCGACACGTGACGCCGACATTGGCGATGTGTATGGGGTTGAGTTGGAGGGTGAGGACGAAGACAGTGAGGACGAGGATATGGAGCAGGCAGATGCAGTTGCCAGTAGCTCCTCTTCTGACCTTCCTAACCCCTCAGCTGTCCCCTCCACCTCTTCTAACCCTGGCACGCAGTTGGTGTTTCGGTATGATGTGGATGAGGCAGTGTTGAGTGCAATGGAGAGGGGGAGGTTGCATGAGTGGACTAAGGTTGAGTTTCAGGCCATTTGTAGGAAGCATGGTTTGAGTGTGAGAGGGCGGAAGGGTGAGCTTATGGAGCGTGTCAGGGTGCACTTCCACAGGTTGTACCAGCAGTAGGGAGTTTGTTTCCAGCTGTGCCACCGGCGATGGAACATTCGGGTGGTCGAACGCTGCATCACTATATTGGATTCAAAAAAAGTATTGCTCTTCTTCATGTTGAATGGTGCAGGGTGTGAGGTAGGGTCATGCAACACATGTGGGGCAAGGATCATATGGTTATGTGCTGAGACCAATTCGGGGCTAGGGACTCATGGTTGAACAATTGGGAACACCGGGGTGAAGACATGTACTATCCGCGGGCTCTTTTGAAATTACCCCGTACCGGACGGAATTTTTTTTTTTGCGTTAAGGACAGCCGTGCACCCGGTTGCCAGCCATGGCGCTGCCAACGGGTGACCCCGGATATACCACACATGTGGGGGATGTGCAGCCCACCACCGAGTTTATTGAAGCTCTGGCAAAGCTTGTACAAAAGCAAAGGGTACGGGTGAAACAGCATCTGCAGGTCCGTGTGCAAACCCACCAGGCTCATCTCCGGGCAGGTCATGAGAAGGAGTGCGATGAGAGGCATGCAGGTCAGGGCATGTCGCACCGGTCTGTTTCCGAGTCCATAGAACAGGAGAGAGTCCGATCTGCTGCATTGGCAGCAACGGGGAGCAATGCTTTTTCTGTGATGATGGGGGCAACCCCCAAGCAACAGACAGCAGGACCAAAGACACTGCAAGCGTTTGTGGATGAGCATTGGCAGTTGCAGTTCACTGTTCAAGGGGGTGTAATGTGCATATGTTGTTCATGGGCTGCTTAAAAGGATTGTCCTGGGGTGAAGCGGCCACCGACGGCTGCTACAGCCTTGGTGAATGGAACATATGGCATGCGCATGCGTATGATGATCGCTACACCAAAGGGATGGCGTAAAGATGTCCCGGAGGGTCACCTTGGTGTGTCACGTGGCACGACCAGCAGCCGCAAGAAAATTGATAATCCTGGCCGCCACCACTTGGCCGCCGAGGAGAGTTTCCGGGTGCATTGTGCAGAACGTTTTCGCGCACTGTGCCCCAGTGCATCTGCGTGTGCAGTCAATGTGGCAGAGAGGAGCACTGTGTTCATTAGGGGTGAGGGCATGGACCTCGGTGTACCTATGAGCGATGCGGTGGCAGCCATTTTGTCACGCTTGGTGGAGGTGTACATTGGCCTCCGCATGTGCACATCCATCCGTGCAATCAGTGAACGCATTCTTCTGCATTGTGCGTTGACCTTCGAACCGGGCCATCATGCCTCTCGGCGATGGATAGTTGAGAAGGCCATGGTCGCATTGCATGGCGCCATGCAAGATGGTGTGTCAGAGACCTTGCAAAGGCCATTGTTCATTGCCTTGTTTTTGGATGGATCTGACCGGCAACGGCATCACATCAATGAGTATGCCATCCTGCTCCTCTTTCCAGGCACTGGGCCGGGGGGAATGTGTGAGGTGTTCCTTGGTGTGGTGGATGTGGCTTCCGGGGAGGCACAAGAGGTGACGGCACAGGTGGAGGCAGTGCTGCTGTCCTGGATGCCTGACCGTGCCTGGTGGGCTCAGAGGGTTGTGGCTTTTGCCTCGGATGGTGCCTCTAACCTTGGTGTGCGTGGTGCCACTGCAAGGCAAGCTGTTGATGTGTCGGCAATGGAGCACGATGTGTTTGCCATGCTTGTGAAGTGGCTGTCCTTGCTAACCCCCTTGGCTGAGCCATGCCATGTGGTCCAGCGCAAGCTAGGCCTTGCCTTGGAGGCTGCCGGCCAAGTGCATGGTGACTACGTGGCAGCTGTGGGTCGCCAACGTGCATTGTATAGCGGTGCGCGCCAGTGGAAGGACCTCGAGAGGTGTGTCCAAGAGAACACCAGACCAGATACACACATCAGTTGCGTTTGATCCCTGCCAGTCACCGTATCCGGTGGTCCGAGGCAAATGCCCGTCGCAACAAGGTGTTCTTGGCCAATGTGCCATGGGTGGCGAGGCATTTGGATTCCAAAACGCACCTCACCACCAAGGAGGAGGATGTGTGGGAGGATTGCCATGATGCAGGTTTGCTGTCATGGGCCGTGGTATATGGGGACATACTACACGGTACGCGCAGCTTCAACAACGTTGCACAGTTGCATGCACCAACAGGTGCCCACTTGACCAAGGCAACCGAAATGTTACAGGCACGGGTGGAAAAGGTGGCGAGGGAGGAGGGGCCAGGGTGGACTCAATTCAAAGAGCAAACTGTGACAGGTGCATGGCATGGCGTTGAATTGGTCCGGTTTGATACCGATGGCCAGAGGTGCACAACCAGCCCCCCTTTTCCAGCCACAGAGGCACGGGCAGTCACAGACACACTGATTGCTGGCATCAGGGAGGGACAGGGGACCATTGACCCCCGGGGTGTTCTTGAGTGTGCTGTGTTGCTTGACCACGGCCGTTGGCTCGCTGTACTAGCGGCTGATCGAGCCACATTTGGAGTGGATCTGCTGAAGCAGTTCATGGGCACACACCATGCTGAACTGGCGGCTGCGCATGTTAATGCTGCTCGTGCATTGGAAGAGTGGGAATCCTTCAAGGAGCATGTCGTTCGGACCTTCGCCAAGACCCCCATGTCCCGGATGTGGGAGGCCTTGACGCCGGGGCGGGAGCATGTCCAATGGGTGAATGTTTGGCGTGTTTTGGCATTGCTGCGCGCATATTGCCCTGCTCTGGCTGCTGGTGAGCGTGCCATTTCGTTGCGTGTGAGGTTCACCAACAGTATGCATGATATGGAGGACACACATGTCCTTAGCATGTGCATGGCTTTGCATTGTAATCTGCCACCTTTGCGGCAGTGGGTGAAGGGGCAGGGTGTCGAGGTAGCCAGCAAGCTGGCAGCCAATGCACGCTTCGATGTGCGTCCCCGGCATAGGGTTTCGCATCGCATTGATCCACGTACATCAGTGGAAGCGGCCATGTTGCAGTGCCTGGAAGGGGAGGCTGCAGTGGCAGACGATGGTGACATTTTGCCATCTTTTGGGGGGTCGGAAGTGCCCCTTGCTTGTCAAGGCGCAACACGCAGGGGCGCTAACCGACAAGCCCCGTCTGAGCACACTGAGGGCACTTTGGTCGAACCAGATGGTAGTCCTGCTCAGCATGGTGGCAACCATGACTGCTTCACCTTCCGAAGGGGCATGGACTGTGTAGTGTGCAGGCAGTTTGTGCGCATCTGGTGCAACACATATCTGGTTTGCCACACGTGCTTTGTCAAGGATCCAAGACTGTGTGGTGAGGCAGTGGTGCAGGTTGTGGATGATGCAGCTGTGGCTGCTGAAAATAACAGTGAAGAGGAGGCAGTGGCACCACGGAAGTCCGACCCAAAGCGTGCCTTGGCCCGTGCACAGGCCAAGTTGGTATGTGCTGCAAAGTCAGGCACATTGCGTGACTGGACACGCGCTCGCATCTGTGATTGCTTGGCAAGCATGGGTGTGAAGGTGCCAAATAGCAAGACCCGGGGACAAGCCCGAGAACTTGCTATGCAACAGGTGTTGCCTTTGTTAGCCCAGATGGACTCTGATTGGGTCCCCCCAACGGATCGTGTTACCCGTTCTGCTGCACCTCCCAGCAGCTCACAACCATGTTCCCAAGTGCTGGTGGATGACATGGACGGACTCATTGATGAATGGCAGTGTTGGGGTTGCAGTGGTATTGTGCTTTTGCATGCTTGCTGTGCTAATCCCCATGTTCTCCTTCTGTGCAGGTCCATTCATACATTAGCAACCATCAGTACGGTTTTCCCATTTCCCTTGGTTTTCCCCATTACTCAAGAGGTATGTGTTTCTTTTTGGGCGGGGGGGGGGGGGGGGGGTACTTGTGCCACATTGTTCCCAGAATTGCGTTTTCCGCATTTTCAAACCCCCTTTTTTCCCCAACCCAACCCATCATTTTCTTGAACTGCGTGGTTGTGTGTTTTTTTTGGGGGGGGGGTTTGTATCAGACTTTTCCTAGTGTTCCCTTGTCCACATTTTCCATTCCAACCTATTTTCCCTAGGGCACCATTTTCCCGACGTGAAGTGCCTGTGTGTCTGTGGGGGGTGGGGTATTGCACTTTTATACCCATTTTTCTCTGAAGTTGCTATGTGTCTTGGGGGGGGGGGGTCTGCACTGCTGTAACCATTTTCTTGAACTCAAGTTCCCGTGTGTGTGGGGGGGGGGCGCACTTGTATCAGACTTTTACTTGGATGTGCTCTAATGGTGGGTCCGCAACACGACATGCCAAAGCAGACTTCAGAATTCAGACTTTACACCCATAGCTGGATCACGCGGCTGGCCTATTCGCACGCTTAGGGCATGCGGCACGCCATACGTCCGGATTCACCGGGAGTTCGGAAAGCGGCGGGGGCAGTACTGCGGAAGGCTGGTGACGATCCGGCGCTTCGGGGGTGGCTCTCGTCGGATGAGGACACTGCCACCATGGGCACATCGGAGGTACAGGCGGTCTTTGACCTGCTCTGTGCCTTCTGTGACGAGCTGTTGCAAGTGACAGGGGCGCACCTGCCGTAGGGTATGGGCGCAGTACCCGTATGGGCAAGTGGAGACACAGGCGTCTCGGTCCCAGGTCCTCACAGATCAGCAGGCCCTTTCGTGGCGTGCCCACGAGCTGCGGAAACGGGATGCGGCGAGTGCAACGGTCGCATCTAGGGGGGCGATAGCCCTGCTGCAGCACCTCCGGCGGGCCGACCCCGACTTGTCCCCCGCCACCATGGAGGACTTGCGCGCTGCTTTGGACCGGCAGCTTCAGCAGCTAGAAAGTCGCGACGCGGAGCTCAAGGGTGTCCCCAGGGGCAACCGGCGCAGGTCCATCAAGGACTATTGGCGCAGCAAAGTGCCGGATCTACAGCTCCGCTGCACAGCGATCAGCGATCAGCGGTGCTATCAACATGGTCAGCTACGCTCTCTCCGGCTTGTGGTCATTATGTGTCCGGGAGGCGGAGAAAGTGCTCATGGAAGTCTCGGAGGTCATTGGGGAAGTCCACAGGTACTGGGAGGCGCGGTATGCCAAGAGGTCGGTGAACCTACCGGCCTTTGAAAGGCTGGTCCGGGCCCATATCCCTCGGGGTGTACCAGATGAATGGAGGTCCGTACAGGACTACACCCTACAAGACCTCAAGGACGCCGTGAAGCAGTCCGCGGCGGACAACAAGGCGCCAGGATCCAATAGCGTCACGGCTGCCCTTATCGCAGAGCTGCCCGAGCGGGTACAAGGGCTCTTGCTACCCGCCTACCGGGCCATCCTCCGTGGTGCGGAGGTGGCAGCATGGTGGCACGAGGCCATCATTTGGCTAATGCCCAAGGGCACGGCCACGGGGGACGTGGATGCATACGGGCCGATAGCGTTGGGGCAACAGGACATGACAATGCTTATGACACCCCTTATTAGGAGGTTCACGGCAGTCCCGGCTCGTAAGGGGTTGGCCGCAGACTGGCAGTTTGGAGCCATGCCACGCTCAACGGCGGCGGCTCCAGTGTTTCCGGCCCAGCACAGACTGCAGCGGGGACAGGAGGAGAATATTGTCCTAGCCTTTGATGTCTCCAAGGCCTTCGACACAGCCCCGCATGGGGCACTGGCTCTCCTCCTACGGCTCATGGGGTTCCCGGAGGAGCTCGCTAAGCTCTTCCATAGCCTTGGCTGCGGCTCCACAGTGCGCATTGTCACCGCGCATGGCCCCACTCCGAGCATCCGCCTCCATCGAGGCCTGAGGCAAGGCAGCGCGGAAAGTGCCGTGCTCTACCTCCTACTCCCGGAGCCCCTGTTGCGGAGCCTTGCCCACAAGGCCCAAGGGGATGCCCGCCACGCTGTGCTGCGCCTGGTACAAGCGTACTGTGACAACCTCTTGGTGATAGCGCACTCCCTACAGCAGTTCTTGAAGTACGCAGCGGCAATCGCACAATACTTGGCGGACATGGGCATGTCCCTCAACGTCCGCAAGTGTGCGTATGCAACCATCGCTCACATCCCCTCGATCATGGTGTACCTGAACCCTAACAATGCAGCGACTCCATGGGTGTTTCTTGAAGCCACGAGTACGGTGCCAAACCCGGGCCTCCGACTGGCTCCGACGAGAATGGCGTCCATGAAGCAGAAGCATGTACTACGCTGCGAAGGTCTCCCCGGCTGGTGCAAGAACACCCTGCGACCGGCGTCCGTACCTCATGAGGTGACTGCAGCGGTGGTGGGTGACATTGTGCGGTACGCGGCACCGTACCTATCGAACACGGCGGAGGCAGTGCTGATGTTGAATGCTGCCATCAAGACTACGGCCTTGCAAATTGAAAACCTATGCAAAGACCTGTCCAACGTGGCGGTGTGGTCTGGTAACGGGTCCTGTGCCATGACTCCGTAGTAATAACGTTGGCTCAGCCTGCGTACCATCGATCGGCTGTGGTCCGAAGTGAGTCGAGAGCCATGCTCCGAGATCTGCACACGCAATACGGGGTGTGCGGACAATTCCTGGTTCCCTCCACGGCGTTCGCGGTACATGCAGGAGACACATTGGTCGACCGAGTGCTCGGAGTGATGGGGACGGTCGGAGTAGGACTCCTCATGCCGTCATCGGTGTACTCGTTTGTGCACGCCCATCTCCCGCAGTTGCAATGGGCTAGAAGGAGGTGGGCGACGGGGTCCTGCACCTTCTAGGGTAGAAGCGTCTGTGTACTGTCTAGGCCCCGCACGGCCGAGGCAGTGAGGTCCCTTACAGATCCAGTGAATGACATTCTGCACGCGCTGCTTCTGTGCCACGAACGTGGTCACTGGGCGGTACAGCTGTCACGAGGACCACTTGCATCTTCCCCATGCGGTGGTGGGGCCCACACAGCTGAATCACGTGTGGTTCACGGGTCTCCGGGCGGTCTTTCAATCGCGGATGCCCGGTCCCCTAACTCATCTCCTGCTACACCCGGTGCGCCACAAAACAGCTAGCAAGCGCACCAGGCAGTCCACTGCCGGTGATGCGTATGTTGTGGGCGGGTATAGGGACGACAACTGGGAGCCGGACTGCCAAGGACCATCCATGCCGTTCGTGCCGCTGGCCGCCCTGATGTTATTATTGGGGCATGTCTTCGAATGTCACCAGCAACAACATGATCCGGTGTCCGTCCCCCTGCTGAAGCCGCATGCCGGGGGCGGCCTTAGCCCCCCGCCTCCGTGGGTTTTACAAGGGAGGCCCGCGTGTGACAGGGCATGCAAAGCGGCGTGGGGGCGGGAGGACTTGGCAATAGTCCTCCTGCTGCCGTCAGGCCATGCACCGGATGCTAATGAATGCCCGGTCCCAGAGGTGGTCCGGCAGGATAATTTACCGCACGATCCACACGTTCGCAGTCGCTTCGCTGCGCGACGGTGGGGCGGTAGAGCAAGGCACCGTGGTGGTGTACCGGCCACCCCGCTCCGCAACTGTGTGGGGGGCAGAGTATACCACAGCCCTTGACGCCATCAAGTCCATTTGTGTGTGCGATGTGCATTGGCGGCCGCATGCCGAGTATCGGCCGAAAGCTGTTCTTTCACTGGAGCTGACGGCGTTCAATGCGGAGTCACTGGGGGAGGGGCGGAGCCCGCATTCGGACGTGGCGTGGCTGGAGCCCCACCGGTACTGTTTGGTGTCAGCGGCGGCAAAGGTCACGTCGTCTCATGCCTCTCGCCAGAAAGACTGGGCCACCACCGTGGTAGTCGGGAGTCATGGCAGCCCCACGCGGACGGGTGCCATCTGCGGCACGGTCCCCGAGGCCGAGATCATCGGGGCAGCAGCGTACGTGCTCCACACCCCCCCGTCTGGCCACTCAGTACACGTTGGGGATGCCTCCATTATAGTCGCGCACCTGCGCAGGGCATCGGAGGCCTTGTACCGTGGCATCAAAGGGCGGACCTGCCATCTAGTAAACCAGCATGCGTTGAATTGGATCGTGGAGGGGCTGCTGCGTCTGCCACGTAGAATTGGGGGGCCCCACCACTGGGTGGTACGGCAGAGCTCGCACTTGGCAGCAGTCCCGCTAGAGGAACCGGACTTCGCTGCGGCCCACGCGAAGTGTCCGCCCGTGCACCCCCTGTTACCAAAGGAGCATGCAACCCTCTTGGTACCTAGGGACGATGGGGTGCTCGAACCGCATGTGCCCTCCATGCAGGCCCTCCGGCAGGTGAGGGAGATGGATTGGTACTCGTTGGCGGCACGCCCTAGGGCCGACACGCCGTTGGCTGCTTCATGTGAAGCCGTGCCTCCGGGAACGTTGCATCATTGCCCTACGCACCGAGACCTGCTGCAGGCGCGGACCGGCCTCCTCCCTACCATGCAAGTCATGCGACGGTGGCGGCAAAAGGTCACCCGTACGGAGATTCTGGCGCATCCCTGTATCTTCTGTGGGGGGCCCAAAAAGGACACGGGCCACATGTGCATCATGTGTGCAAGGGACGAAGCGGTGGCGCGACTCCTGTGTGCGAAAGTGGAGGAGTTCACTGCGGACCCCCCCCTGGCAGACAGAGCGATGGAGTTCGTGTCCTGGAAAGAACACGGCTGCAGGTGAACGGAGTCCCTGATGACAAGCGTCGTTCCACGAAACCTTAAACGGCTCTTCACGATGGTGAGGGCGGCGTAGTCCCGGGGCCCAGCGAAGGCCCACGTGCTGGTGGAGGACATGATCTAGATTGGGGCATATGTGTACGCCCCGAGGAATCATCGCGTCACTAAGATCATGCAGTTGCCGGTGCGTGATCGGAGTAAGGCCGTGTATGCATTCCTGCGGGCTGATAGCCCCTTCTGTCCGCCAGCTGGGAGGGTCAAGCAGCTGCCGCCGTGGAACGCTTTTGATGGCCTCCCCGCAAACCTGCAGGCGCCCTTTTAGAGGGCACAGCTACATGCGTTGTTGGTGTCCAGGTCGTACATCACACATGATGAGGCCATGTCCACGTTTCCCCAGTGGATGGCGGCGGCGGCGCACGCCTTTGGCCAATGGATCGAGTCCCGGGTAGCCCAGGATTATCCCGCATTCCGGGAGCGGTCCCGTTCGGTATCCGCACAGCCGTGGGCCACAATCCGTGGTACCATGGTACGCGACTCGGACGGTCATGGCGAACCCTGGCTTCAGGTGTTTGCAGACCATCCGGCTGTCGAGAACCTCATGGCCTGGCCCAGTGAAGTGCTGCTAGTCCTCCCACAACCATTGTGCTTCCCCCTAGTTTTGGCGGTGGCCACGGTGGTGAACGTGGGGGTGTTGTGGCTGTATGAATGGCAGTTAAAGAGGATCATTCCGGTGGCGGAGGGACAAAGATCCATGGCTCTTCTGGTGGGGTCCAAGCAGCTTGCACGGATCCAGGGGGACGACGCGCAACGAAGCATCACGGAGGTGCTGCTATCTATGCCGGAGGGAGACGACAACATGATTGCAGACGCCTGTCACACGTTGGATGCCTTAGGCCTGCGGCCGGTGGTGGAGGCTTGGTTAGGAGGACAACGCATGGTGATCGTGTCAGCCCCGGAGCCCCGGACCGGCCAGGTTGCATGTCGTCAGGGAGATCGCGCAGGACTATGGATGGAGGCTCCTTGCGAGCGGCAAACAGAGTCTCAGGGTAGTGCGGTGGCCCGGGCTCAACCACCTCCTTGGGAAGTTGGACGGACAGCCAGCTCTTGTCCAGGTGTCCACGTGGGACCAAGCGACGCGAAGCCTGCTCCGTAGTGCCACTGCACGTACACTGGCAGGTGTGCTTCTCAACCACCTAGAGGCCTGCAATGCTGTGTGGCAGGATCTGTGGTCGCAGTGCTGTGAAGGTGGCTGTGTCCTATCGCGGTCGGTGCTCCGGCTAAAGTGCTGCGGGTGCGGAGAGACAGCGATGGTATGGGTGCATCAGTGTGCCTCTGTCCCACTTTGTGGGTTGTGCCGAGAACGTGCCGGTACGGGGTGGCCCAAAGCCAGATGGGCGCTACGCCACTTTGGGCAACTGTCGTCGAGTGCTTGGAAGGCGATTCAGCGCAATTTGCGGGGCGTCCAAGTGGATGGGGTGCGGTGTCCAAATGAACCGACAACGGCACTGCCCCTGCTCCTGTCGTGGGCTGCTGTGGATGGTAACTCGCGGATTCTATGGCTGTGGCATCACTGAGCCCCTTGTGGGGAGTTTGCGGGTGTCGAGGGTGATGCGGCGTGACCGGTTGCGAGGGTTGTGGACGGACCAGGTCTGGTCTATCTGGTGGACGCCACAGTGGTGGTTGCTTTTGAGAATTGGTCTGTTACCGGCCTGTGTGTGCCGCAACGGTGGACGTTGTGTGACGGCCAACGCGATGTGATAGGTCCTGCCGGCTTGATAGTGAGAGGTACCGCCTCCGCACACACGGTTCAACTAGAGACCTAAGGCTTTGTCCGCGTGCCCCGGGTCGCCGCATACTAAAGTGAGGTGTCATGGGTCATCCCGACCACGGTAATGAGGCCCAAACGCCCGTAGGGTATTCCCATGGCACCGGGGTCTCTACCGGCGGCCCGGTTATGGCAGGCACGGGGATTCACCCTCCGGTTACTCTGGGGGTTGGGTGATTATGTTGGTATCCCTGTACCCGCGCCGTAGGGGTCGGCGGGGTGGTGGCTTGGCACGACAAGCAGCACGTGGGGCCACGGTACCATCCGCGGCGACGTGGATTGTCTGGGGTGCTGCCAGCGGACAACGCCTGTTGCAGCCATGGAGGCATTGGGACCGCCCCGTGGGCCCCGGGGGGAAATCAGTGAGGGTGCGGAGGCGTCCCCCGGCCCCAGGACTGGCTCCGGGAGGTATAGGGGCCACTCGCAGGCCCCGGGGACAGTATGGTGGGAGTACTAGGGGACGCATGGCGGTACTGGGGTGTTCCTCTAACCCTTGGAACAAGTCAGAGGGGGTAATGGGACATCCCCTACCCCCTCAAACAAACTAGAGGGACGTGTACATAGCCTAACCATCTTACCTCTGCACACGACACTTGTGGCAAGACGACGAGTGCGGTGGCGGTCATGAACGTGGGGGAAGGCACCTGCGGTAGTAGGTGCGCTGCCGGTTGCGGGATGCACATCGTCCGAGGGGATGGACAGCCAACGGGCGGCAGGAATAGGCACCGAGACGGGGCTAGGTCTTGCTTCGCCGCATGTGTGCTGCTTTGTTACTTGGTTGCTGCCTTGCACCCACAGGATGCGCCCTTGCTTTGTGCTTGTTGCTTTGCCGCCGCATTGCCGTGCCTTGCCCCTTTACCACCGGCGGTCCAATGGACCAGCGCCCGTCGCCGTTGCCAATGCCAAAGCTCTGCAGTTGCCACTACCCCCAAACCCTGGTTGGCCGGTATCGCCGGTCCTATGGGTCCTCCGTCATGCTGTGGGCCACCTCAGGCAGCGGGAACGACGGGATTGACCAAGGCAGGAACCACCTGTCGGTGCAAAATGCCCGTTAAATGCGGTAGACGGCATGATAAGTGGTTATGACTATGGCTATGACTATAAATATGATACACATACATAAATATATATATATATATATATATATATATATTTGTGTATATATATATATATATATATATATATATATATATATATATATATATATATATATATATATATATTACTACACCCCTCTCCCCTTAAATTTAGCTAACAACAAGCAACAAGCAACAACAACAACAACAACACGTCTCCTTGCCGTTTTGGCCATTGCTCCGTCCCAACGCTTCGGATCATTTGCCCATGTAGCCATCTTGGAGCCTAGGTGTTGGCCTTGCCAAATCCAAGTTTTGAGCCAAAAACTCACCTGTGGCGGCCCGGAGCGGTGGCGCCAAGTCGGGAGGTGCCCTCCCAAATCTGCGCAGTTTTGGGCCAAAAACAGCCATTTTTCGCCCAAAATGGCCCTAGTAAGGGTGCAAAACAGCCAAACGAAGGCAAACGGTGGCTACACTCCACGTGCGGCTTGACTTTCTCGTGACGAAGAGACCTTTGGTGCCCTCTAACTCCACGATATGTCCGAGAAACAGCCCAAAAAGGCGCCAAAAAGCCCCAAAATCTGCGCAATGTGCACCAGCACTCCGAAACCAAGAACGGGCCGTATCTTGGGCTACGTGGCTCAAAGTCCGATTCCGAGGGCACCTAGTCCACCTGCAACCCCCCACTTTTTATGGTTTCCAAGCCTAAGTATCCCCCAACGAGACATGTAGACCCCCGTACTAGTGGTCACTTGGTGCAGGCGGAGGGCCGGCCAGCCTACGCACAGTGGGGGCCAGCGGTGGGTCCACCAGGGTCCCCAGGGCGAAAAGAATCATTTTTTCCAAAGTTGTTCCTAGATCAATTGGGATGCTGAAACAAGTGTTTTTAGGCCGTTTTGAGGCCGTGGTGGCGCGTTTTGGGTCATGGAAAATCCCAAAATGCCTTGAAAATGGGCCGTTTTGGGACCAACAATGGGTCAAAAATGGGTCAAAAACGCGTTTTTCCAAAAGTGATCCTGGACCATTTATGATGCTCAGACAAGTGGTTTTAGCCCATTTTGAGCCCGTGGCGACGGGTTTTGGCTCAGGGGAAATCCCAAAATGCCTTGTAAATGGGCCATTTTGGGACCAAAAGTGGGTCAAAAATGGGTCAAAAACGCGTTTGTCCAAAAGTGATCCTGGACCATTTGGGATGCTCAAACAAGTGTTTGTAGCCCGTTTTGAGCCCGTTTTGACCGAGTTTAGCCCCTTCCACCACATGTATGCACCACTTTGTGCCCTTCGCACGTACCTTAGAGCCGTGTGGTGGAGCCACCTAGAGTTGGGAGAGGGGTGTAGATTAGAGGATATATATATATATATATATATATATATATATATATATATATATATATATATATATATATATATATATATATATATATATATATATATATATATATATATATATATATATATATATATATATATATATATATATATATATATATATATATATATATATATATATATATATATATATATATATATATATATATATATATATATATATATATATATATTACTACACCCCTCTCCCCTTAAATTTAGCTAACAACAACAACAACAACAAGCAAGCAACAACACATCTCCGTGCCGTTTTGGCCATTGCTCCGTTCCAACGCTTCTAATCTTGTCCCCATGTAGCCATCTTGGAGCCTAGGTGGTGCCCTTGCCAAATCCAAGTTTTGAGCCAAAAACTCACCGTCGGCGGCCCGGGGCGCTGGCGCCAAGTCGGGTGGTGCCCTCCCAAACTTGCGCAATTTTTGGCCAAAAACAGCCAATTTTCGCCCAAAACAGCCCTAGTAAGGGTTCAAAAAAGCCAAACGAAGGCAAACGGCTGCTACACTTCACGTGCGGCTTGACTTTCTCGCGACCAAGGGACCTTTGGTGCCCTCTAACTCCACGATATGTCCGAGAAACGGCCCAAAAAGGCGCCAAAAAGCCCCAAAAACTGCGCAATGTGCACCAGCACTCCGAAACCAAGAACGGGCCGTATCTTGGGCTACGTGGCTCAACAACGAATTCCGAGGGCACCTAGTCCACCCGCAACCCCCCACTTTTTCTGGTTTCCAAGCCTCATAATCGCCCAACGAGACACGTAGACCCCCGTACCAGCGGTCACTTGGTGCAGCCGGAGGGCCGGCCAGCCCACGCACAGTGGGGGCCAACGGTGGGTCCACGAGGGTCCCCAGGGCGAAAAAGGGGTGTAGATTGGAGGATATATATATATATATATATATATATATATATATATATATATATATATATATATATATATATATATATATATATATATATATATATATATATATATATATATATATATATATATATATATATATATATATATATATATATATATATATATATATATATACCCTCTAGTCATAGTCATAGTCATAACCACTTATCATGCCGTCTACTGGAGTTACCGGGCATCTGGCGCCGACAGGTGGTTCCTGCCTCGCTCGATCCCGTGGGTCCCAGGGCTGCCTGAGGTGGCCCACAGCATGACGGAGGACCCAGAGGACCGGGGATACCGGTCAACCAGGCTTTGGGGGCAGTGGCGACTGCAAAGCGTTAGCATTAGCAATGGCGACGGATGCTGGCCCGTTTGTTCGCCGGGGGTAAGGGGGCAAGGCACAGCAATGCAGCAGCACCGCAACAAGCAGAAAGCAAGGGCACCTCTGTCCGTTGCAATGCAGCAACCAAGGAACAAAGCAGCACGCATGCGGCGAAGCGAGAGCTGTCCCTCCATCGTTCACGTTGCCCCGCCACCGTGGAGACGTCCAGTACCCGTGACCCCACGTAATCCACTGTCAGTTGCGTACTCGTAAATACCCACCACCTTTGACTCCTCATATCCCACTGCCAGCACGCAATAACCCTTTTATGCACAGCCAGGATTTCTGGGAGGCTCCAGCCTAGCCTGGCCCTCAGCCTTCATCGCCCCCGTGTCCCCACAATGTACGCCGCCGACCCACCGCATCAGTCCCCTAGTATAGTACAGAAACACGGTATCAACTCCACGTCCCCGTGGCCCGGAGCAGCACCCACACCCAAGATATATATATTGTGCCGGCACTCCTTGTCAGGGGCCAGAACCCAATCAGCTTCGAGGCATCCTCTTGCCCACGTATAATATAACCTGAGGGTCTACAGGGGGGGACGCTGGCCGCTACGCGACGGGAGCGGCGCAACCCGTGAATATCGCTGGCTGGAATTCGGGCTGGTGGGTGCCGTAGCTTGATTATCGACCGCTTGTAGGGGTACCCACCAGAGGCTCACCCCGGGGTGTGGTAACCAGGTGCACCTCATCTGGCCCACATACTTTGCCCTGGCGCCTACCCTTGACCCTTACCTGCACTGATTGGCCAGCTCCCGTGGTTGCGCCTCTTCCGCCACAGCAGCGGCCAGGCCGCAGGTTCGGCCCCCAGCGACGACGTGGCGAGCCTACTTATAGCATTGGCCCGCGCGTCACCCCCCAACCACTCAGCATGCTGCTCCTCCTCTCTCCCCGCCTCTAGCCAACCAGACTGGCGCCCCCAAGGGGTAAGTCGTTACAAATGGGGAGGCGACCGCATACTCATCGCTACGACGCCGCGCAGTACCGCTGTTGCCACGCCGATGCTACCTGCGAGCCGCCACCACAAGCACCACCGCAACCGCAAGGCCATGGTCAGAGGTTAGACTATGTACATGCCCGCGGTCCCTCTAGTTTGTTAACGGGGCCAGGGGATGCCCCTACGCGCCCCCTGAGTTGTTAGAGGGGTCAGGGGGACACCCCAGTACCGCCATGCATCCCCGCAGCTCCCCCACTGTACGGTTCCCCAGGACCGCCTCGTACCCCCACCGTACGGACCTCAGTACCGCCGCGTATACCCCCAAGACGCCAGTACACCGTCACCTTAAACTCCGCGTGCCCCTGGTGAGTGCTCCTCCAAGGCTGCCACGCCGTCTCAAGTACGCCCGCCATACAGTCCACCTGACGACCTCGCCGTCACATCCCTTTATGCACACATCACCACTTCGTCGCCGCTGCCGGGGCCTGCAGGCTGTCCCCGCAACCGCGTGTAACACTCCCAGGGGGCGCCGCAACGCGTGCACCGTAGCGCCGGCAACGATGTCGCCCGCCCCCAGACAACTCCGTGCACCCCCGGTGTATCCCGAGCAACCACTCCCAATACTGCCGTAGCCAGGCCGCCAGTAGAGACCCCGGTGCCATGGGAATACCCTACATGGGTTTGGGCCTCATTACCCTGGTCGGGATGACCCATGACACCTCACTGTTGTATGCGGCGACCCGGGGCAGGCGGGTGAAGCATCCCTGTCCGACCCTCATGCACGGGGGCAGTACGGGTCACCATCAGGCCGGCACGACCTGTCACATCGCGTTGGCCGTCATACGCCGCCTGCCAGTACCGCACAATCAGGCCATGAGGGCACTGCTTCTCACGCGCTACCCCCTCCGCTGCGTCCAGCGTAGGGACGGTAGCAGGTGCACCCACAATTCCTAACCCCATCAATCTGCATCACCCCCAGCCCCCACCACGCCGTCACCATTTCCTCCGTGATGCCACAACCAGAGTATCCGTGAGTCGCCCTCCAGAGCCGCCCACCATAGCAGCAGGGGCAGGGCTGCCGACGGCGCACCAGGGCACCGTACCCCTTCCACTCGGACGCTCTTCAGGCCACCCTTGAGGACATCTGTCCAGAGTGCCGCAGTGCCCACCTTGCTTTAGGCCACCCCCTATCGGCACGCTCCTTACATGTCCCGCATAGTGGCACGGAGGCACATTGATGAACCCAAACTGACGCTGTCTCTCCGCACCCGTGGCATCGCTGCGGAAGCACAGACCGCGACGGAACGCAGCTACTATCACAACACTGCGACCACAGGTCCTGCCATACACCGCAGCACGCGTCCTGGAGTCCGAGCAAAGCACCCGCCAGCGTGCGTGCTGTGGCACAACTGAGTAGGCTGCGCCTCGCTTCCTCCCACCTGGACACCGGGCGGAGTATCGGTCGCCCGTCGGGCATCACCGGCAGGCTCGCCAGCAGCCGGGGCCACCGCGCAACTTTGGGGCTGTGTGTGCCATGCGCCAGGAGCTCCCAACCGTAGTCCCGTAAGACCTCCCCGATGACATCAACCCCGTCTTGCCCCGGGCCCCTGGCGGATGCGAGAACCAAGCGTTGTCCTCCCGCCCGAGCCTCAATGACCGCCGCGAGGCCCAGGGTGTCAAGGGTGTGACGGGCATCGGCAGCCAGGTGGTCGTCCCCCTCTGGCAGAG
This sequence comes from Eutreptiella sp. 'Long Island Sound 2002', assembly GCA_964036045.1. Classification (NCBI taxonomy): domain Eukaryota; phylum Euglenozoa; class Euglenophyceae; order Eutreptiales; family Eutreptiaceae; genus Eutreptiella; species Eutreptiella sp. 'Long Island Sound 2002'. Next base: position 149,702,596 of record OZ038379.1, on the reverse strand, counting down.
AGAACATGGCCTCCGTGACGTGGCCTTGCGCGTCGTCGCCCTGTACCCGTGCCAGCTGCTTGGAGCCCACTAACACTGCCATGGACCGCCGCTCCGTGGCCGCTGGTATGGCTCGTCGCAGCTGCCGGTCATACAGCCACAACGTACCCACGTCAAGTAGGACAGCCACTGCCAGGATTGGGAGAGTGCACAGAGGTTGCTGAAGGACCGGCAGCACCTCGCGAGGCCAGCCCATGACGTTCCCCACAGCTGGATGGTTGGCGTACACCTGGAGCCAGGGATCACTGTGGCCGTCAGGGCTTCTCACCATGGTACCACGCACCATGGCCCACGACTGCGCCGACACCACGCGGGACCACTCCCTGAATGCCGTGATGTCCCGTGCCACCCAGGAACCGATCCACTGGCCGAAGCCCTGCGCCACCGCCGCCATCCAGTGAGGGAACAAGGACATGGCCTCTTCGTGCGCGATGCACGACCGTGGCACCAGCAGTGCGTGCAGCGGTGCCCTCTGAAAGGTTGCCCGCAGGTCACCGGGGAGGCCGGCAAACAGGTTCCATGGCGGACGCCGTTGGATCCTCCCTGCCGGCGGGCAGAAGGGTGTGTCACCTCGCAGGAACGCGTATACCGCCCTCCTTCGATCTTGCATCGGCAGCTGCATGATCTAGCTGAGCCGATGGTTCCTGCGGGCATACACATCTTCCCCAATCTGAACCATGTCCTCCACAAAGAGCCTGGCCTTGGCAGGGCCCCGGGACGACGCCGCTCGCGGGGCAGCGAACAGCCGCTTCAGGTCCCCGGGGACGACACCCGCCATCAGGGATTCAGTCCACCTGCAGCCGTGCTCACTCCACGCCATGAACTCCACCGCCCTGTCCGTCAAGGGTAGCTCCGCCCTGAACTCCTCCACACGCCTGCACGGGAGCCCTGCCACCTCCTCGTCCCGCGCATACAGCAGGCGCATGTGGCCAATGTCCTCCTCCGGTCCCCCACAGAAGATACAGGGGTGGGCCGGTATTGCCATGCGCGTGAGCTTCTGTCTCCACCGTCGCATGACCTGCATTGTGGACAAGCGACCGTCACGTGCCCGCAGCATATTTCTGTGCGTTGGGCCGTGGTGTACAGCTCCCAGGGGCACCGCCTCGCAGGCGCCAGCCAGCGGCGTGTGCGCCCTGGTGCGTGCCGCTAGCGAACGCCACTCCATCTCCCGGACTTGCTGAAGGGCTTGCATGGATGGCACACGCGGCTCGAGCTCTCCATTATCCCACGGCACCACGACGATGGCGTGCTCCTTTGGTAGGACGAGATGGACAGGCGGGGCCATTGCACGGGCCGCGGCAGAGTCCGGTGCCTCGAGCGGGACTGCCGCCAAGTGCGAGCTCTGCCTCACCACCCAATGGTGCGGCCCCCCAACTCGGCGTGGCAGCCGCTGCAGCCCCTCCACTATCCAGCTCAGTGCGTGCTGGTTGACCAGATGTGATGTCGGCCCCTTGATGCCACGGTACAGGGCCTCCTGCACCCTGCGGAGATGCGCTCCTATGATGGACGCATCCACCACGTGCACCGTGCACGCTGACGGGGGCGTGTGCAACAGGTACGCCGCCGCGCCGATGATCTCTGCCTCCGGGACCGTGCCGTAGATGGCACCCGTCCACGTGGGGATTCCGTGGCTGGCCACCGCCACGTTTGTAGCGTCGTCTCCCTGGGGCGACGCGTCAGACGATGTGACTTTAGTCGACACCGGCACCCAGCAGTACCGGTGGGGTTCCAGCCACGCCACGTCGGAGTGGGGGCTCTGCACCACCCTTCCAAGGGACGCCGCACTGGAGGCCGTGAGCTCCGGGGACAGGACTACCTTCGGCCGATACACCGCATGTGGTCTCCAGGCTAGATCACATCCACAGACTGACTTGATGGCGTCCAGGGCGGTGGTATACTCCGCCCCCCAAACCGTTGCGGAGCAGGAGGGCTGGTACACCACCACAGATCCCTGTTCCACCGCGCCGCCATGACGCAACGACGTGACGGCGACGTGCGGATCGTGCGGCACGTTGGACATCCGAACCACTTCCGGGACCGAGTACTCATCCGGATCCGGGACAGGGCCTGCTGGTAGCAGAAGGACAATTGCCCACTCGCTACACCCGTGCACCGCCGCGCATGCCCTGGAAAACGCTGGCCGCCCGTGCACAACCCACAGTGGTGACGGGTTTATGCCGCCCCGGCGTGTGGAGTGAGTAGGGGGACGGACGCCGGATCGTCTTGCTGCTGGTAACCCTCAAAGACGTCCCCCAACAGAAACAAGAGGGCGGCTAGCGGGACGAACGGCATGGATAGTCCCGGGTTGGCCGGGTCCCATCCTTCCTCCCTGTACCCGCCCACCACATACACGTCCCCCGCAGTGGACTGTCTATTGCGTTTGCTGGCCTTCTTGCGGCGCACCGGGTGAATTAGCCGGTGAGTCAACGGACTAGGCCGCTGCGGCCGGAAGACGTCGCGGAGCCCCGTGAACGACACGTGGTCCAGCTGATGGGGCCCTACTCCTGCGTGCGGAAGGTGCAGGTGGTCCTCATGACACTACTGGAGCTGGACAGCCCGGTGCCCAGGCCCAGGACAGGGGAGCCGCGCATGCAGGAGGTCATTTGCGGGATCAGTCAGGGACTGTACCGCCGCATCTGTGCGGGGCCCCGAGAGAACGCAGATGTCTGTACCCTTGAAGGAATAGGATTGGGACACCCACTTCCGCCCCGCCCACTGCACCTGCGGCAGATGGGCGTGTACACATGAGTACACTGACGATGGCATGAGAAGTCCTACGCGCAATGTCCCCATCGCCCGGAGTACCCTGTCCACCCACGTATTGCCAGCGTGCGTGGCGAATGACGCAGAGGGCGCCATGAACTGCCCGCACACTCCGTACTGCACGTGCATGTCCTTGAGCATGGCCCGCAGCTCATCCCGGACTGTCGTCGACCTGTGGTGGGTGAGTTGAGCCATGGTCGCCACGACGGAGTCGCGGCAGATAACCTGGACATCCGCCAACCGTAACCCATGACCCGACCGCACCGCTACGTTGGACAGGTCCTTGGGCAGCTTCTCGAATTGCAGGGCCGCAGCCTTGATGGCAGCATTCAGCTTGATCACCGCCTCCGCCGCGTCAGACAGGTAGGGCGCCGCGTACCGCACGATGCCTCCAACCACAGCCGCCATCACCTCATGAGGCACCGACGCCGGCCCCAACGTGTTCTTGCACCAGCCCAGCAGAGCTTCACACCGGAGTACATGTTTCTCCTTCATGGTCGCCACCCCCCTGGGATCCAGGCGCAGGCCCAAGTATGGTACCGTGCCCTTGGCACGTAAGCATACCCACGGGGCCGCCGTGTTCCCTGGGCTCAGGCACACCATGATCGAATGGATGCGAGCAGTATTGGCATAGGCGCATTTGCCGACGTTGAGGGACATGCCCATGTCCGTGAGATATCGCGCTATCGCCGCTGCATACTCCAGGAATTGCGGCAGGGAGTGCGCTATCAAGAGGAGGTCATCACAGTACGCCTGCACGAGGGGTGGCACCGCATGGCGAGCATCTCCCCGCGCCTTGCGGGCAAGGCTCCGCAGGAGAGGTTCTAAGAGGAGGAGGTAGAGCACAGCGCTCTCCGCACTGCCATGCCGCAGGCCCCTGCGGAGCCGAATGCTCGGCGTTGGGCCGTGTGCAGTGACCATGCGCACCAGAGACCCGCAGTTGAGGGTGTGGAAGAGCCTGATGAGCTCTTCCGGGACTCCCATGTGGCGCAGGAGGAGCGCCAGCGCCCCGTGCGGCGCTGTGTCAAAAGCTTTTGACACATCAAAGGCCAGGACGTGGTTTTCCTCCTGCCCACGCTGCAGCCTGCGCTGGGCCAGGAACACCGGGGCAGCCGCCATGGAGCCCGGAATGGCCCCGAACTGCCAGTCCGCAGCCAGTCCCTTGCGTGCCAGGACAGCTGTGAACCTCCGCATGAGGGGAGTCATGAGCATTCGCATGTCTTGCTGCCCCAGCGCTATCGGCCTGTACTCGTCCAGGTTGCCCGTGGCTGTGCCCTTGGGCATCAGCCAGATAATGGCCTCGTGCCAGGACTCCGGGACGTCCGCACCCCGCAGGATAGCCCTGTACGCGTGCACCAGGAGCCCCTGCACCGGTTCAGGCAGCTCTGCTATGAGGGCAGCCGTGACCCGGTTGGACCCCGGAGCTTTGTCGTCCGCCACGGCCTGCGTCACGGCGTCTTTAAGGTCCTGCAGGGTGTAGTCCTGCACCGACCTTCATTCCTTAGGCACCCCCCTGGGAATGTGGGCCCGGACCAGCCGCTCGAAGGCCGGCAGGTTCACTGGCCGCTTGGCGTACAGCGCCTCCCAGTACCTCTGGACCTCGCCAATGACGTCCGAGGCCTCCAAGAGCACCTTCTCCGACTCGCGGACGCGTACGGACCACAGGCCCGACGGGGCATAGTTCACCACGTTGATGGCCCCCCGTATCGCCGTTCATCGGAGCTGCAGATCCGGCACCCTGCCCCGCCAATAGTCCTTGATGGACCGGCGCTTGTTGCTCCTGAGCACACCCCGCAGCTCCTCCACGCATGTCTCTAGCTGGTGGAGCTGATGGTCCAACGCGGCACGTAGGTCCTCCACCGAAGCGGGGGATAGGTCAGGGTCCACCCGCCGGAGGTGCTGTAGCAAGGCAGTCGCTTCCTGGGAGTGGAGTCCGGCCGCCGCCGCGTCCCGTTGCCACAGCTCATGGGCGCGCCAGGCCAGGGCCTGCTGATCCGAGAGGACCTGGGCCAGAGACGCCTCCGTCTCCGCCTGCCCGTACGGGTACTGCGGGTCCACGCCCGATGGCATGCGCACTCCCGTGACCCTGGACACGTCATCACGGAAGGTGTAGAGCAGGTCAAAGACCGCCTGCACCTCCGACGTGCCCATGGTGGCAGTGTCCTGGTCCGATGAGAGCCACGCCTGTAGCCGCTGATCCCCGCAGGCCTTCTGCAGTACTGCCGCCGCCGCCTCACGAACCCCCGGGGAGTCCGGGCGTATGGCATGCAGCCTGCCTTGGGCGTGCGAGTAGGCCATCCTGGTGACCCTCTCTTTGCCGGCCACCGCCAGCGGGAGGTCCAGGACCACAGGGCCATGATCCGACCCCAGCGACGCTGGAGACCGCCCCGGCGCCAAGTGTGGGCGCTCACGCGCCGCCCAAGGGACCAGAGGAGAGTTCAGAAGGAAGGAGTCCAGTCGGTGCCGTGCCCTCGTGGGCCTCTTGTCCTCCTCCCGTTCCGGACCTGCCCTGCGGAAACCACACTGTTCCCACAGGGCTTGGAACCTCCTCGTGCTGGGGTGCCACGGGGACTCCAGCCACACGTTGAAGTCCCCTCCGAGGAGCACGGCCCTGGTGCCTCCCGCGCTCTTGGCCGCCCGTACATGGCCACGTCGGCCCAGAAGGACGCCTTAGACGCCCAGGAGTCGCCGCCGCTGCATGGGCCGTGGACGTTGATGACTGTGAGGGTGCCACCTGCGGTTACCACATCGAGGGCCATGGCCTTGCCCGGCACGATGTCCACGACGTCTCGAACTTCCTCCGCGGCGAACATGTCCGCCCGAAGGGCAATCAAGAGCCTGCCGCGCACCACTGCCGCCGACGCCGCCTTGGCATCCACCCCTGGGTACGCATGATACCCGTGGTGACGCCACTGATTCTCCAAGTGCACCACAGCCTGAGGGTCCTGCAGGCCGGTCTCCTGGAAGAGGCCCAGGATGGCACCCTCGGCCTTCATGACGCCCGCCGCCACCGCCTCTCCGTCGAGCATACCTGGGGCCACTGGTACGCCGCCCCCCCGCATCGAGCCTTGGACGTTCCAGGACACCGCCGCTCGGGTGTCGGAGGCGGGGCCCCTTCATGGCTGCACGTGCGGACCGGGGCCCCCCGCCGGATCCGGATCACTGGACGGAGGGGGGCCACCAGCAGGTCCAGGGGGACCACCCGCACCCGGCGCGGGTGGCTGGCGAGGTGGCCCCTGTCCCCGTGGGCCTCCGCCCGAGGCGGCCGTTGTGTGCTGAGACCCGGCAGATGCGGCGGGCTCCCCCTCCGCCTATCCCCCGGATGTACTTGCCGCCGTACTCCCCGTAGAAGTCACCGCCCCACGCCATGCTGCAGACCAAATCGCTCCAGATCGCGCCGCCGACGGCGGCGCCCCTCGCTCCGCCGCAGGGCGGGCACCCGTGGGCAGCATGAGCGCTCTGCACCTCGCCTGGGCCGACGCGAAAGGCCCCGCCCGGCCCCCCGGCATAATGCCAGCCAGCATGGCCGGCGCCTGGTCCCGTTGCGCCGGATCAGCCGCATGGTCCCGCTGGAGGTGGTCCAGCAGGTCCTTGGGGTGGAGGTGGGTGGGCCAGCAGTGCTTGCCAGCTCTCCGTGTGCAGTGACCAGCCCCATCCAGCCGAGACCAGGGGCAGACGTTGATCGTCTTCGACCCACGCTGGTCCGTGGCCAAGGCACCGCCGAAGTGCTGCAGCGCGTACCGAATGTTGGCATAGGCGCCATACTGAGGCGGGGGGCTCCTCCTGGGCGGCGGCTTGGGCGCTGCTTTCGGGGCCGGCCTCGCCGCCGCGGCCGGGGATGTCGCAGGCCGTACCGGTGGCACGCTTGGTGGCTGCGGCAGGTGCAGCATTCCCCCCACGGGAAACTGCTCCTCCACCCAGCGGCGCCACGCGCCGGCGAACTTCTCCTGGTCGCCCTCGACCTTCCACCTGGACGTGGAGAACGCCCGGGGCCACGGCCCCATGTTCTCCGCCATGACCAGGCGGAGGGCATCTTCTCCGCTCTGCTGGCGGCAGCGTGTCGCGGCCGCGCCTGCCACGGTCCCTTGGAGGTACAGCGCCTCGCCCCCGTCGCCACTCAGTGCACTAAGGTGCAGGGCCTCCAGGTCGGCGGGGCGGACCGTGAGCACCGTGCCCTCTCCGCGATCGTACAGGCGCAGTGCCGAGGAGTGGGGCTCCAATGCCGCCACAACCCAGCACCACGCCCGCGACACGCTTTGCAGCAGTGCCAGCGAGGCTGCCGGCCTGTTGCTGGAGGACTGCGCTGCCGGGGCCCTGGGGAGGGCCGCTGCGTGACCCTGCAGCGCCCTGCACATGACAGCTGCATGCTCAGCCTGCCACATGTTGCTCGGGGCTATGGGCCAGACGTCCTGCCCCTGGATCGCCGGCGGTCGCGTGACCTCCACGAAGACCGCCGACGCCGGCGGGATGTCCTCGGCCGTGCACCTGTGTGCCCTGCGCACCGGCCCCAGCCCCTGAGGCACTCCCGGAACACCCTGTAGCAGGCTGGGCCCCTGGACTGCTGCCTCCTGAGCCGGCACGCGGTGACGACAACCCACTCCAGTCCCCCTGTTTCCACCCGAACACAGGCCCAATACTCCGCCCCTTCCAACACCACCAGCCGCCCCATATCCGCCACGCCCACCGTATGGGTGGGAGGCACGCTCTCCACCCGCAGCCACCGCTTGGCGCTTTGTTCCCACGGCTGGGGGGCATGCATTCGCTGCTGCTGCATCGCGTCCTGCACGTGCTACAGGGACACCGTCATCAGCATGGACATCCCCCCGTCCGCTGCCGCCGCCATACATAGCAGGGCATGTTGCATGCGCGCCCCGGGCAACCCCACGCTGTGCTGGATGTCTGCCACGTCCAAGGGTGTGCAGGGCGCCGGCAGGGCATCCAGCACCGCTGCAGGCAGCTCCCCCAGAGACGGCAGACGCGCGATGGGCCCCATGTCCCTATTGAGGACCACCGCCGCCACCCACCGCCTGTCCAGCGCGGACAGGAGGTTGCCCGGTCTTGGCACCCGAAGAAGGGTACCGACGGTGGACATGAGGGCGCACACGCCACAGTCCTTGTTGTTGCCGGCTGGCTGGTGCACCTGTGCCGCCTTGGCCGTCGCCAGCAGATGCTCCGCGCCCGGCCACCCCGCCCTCTGACCCCTGGGTGCCATGCGCATCGTCCGGACTCCCATGTCTCATGTGTGTGGCCACTGGGGCTGGGCTCCAGACACCGCAGGCTGGCCTAGCGGGTCCACCGTCAACTGCGTGGCAGGGGCCGAGAAGTGGTGAGACGCCCAGTGCCGCGTGCTCGGCGTCTCCGACCGGTCGAGGTACACCGCCTCTGAGCCCCCCAGCTCGACGTACCTCGCAATGAGGAGGGCAGCCGGGGTTTGGTCGTGCCGCTGGCCCTCCCACCCCTCCCTCGGGAGCATCATGGCGTGGGGGGCCAGGCACTGCACCACGTCGGCTGCCAGCGCGACCACGTCGTCGCTGAGCTCCACCCCATGGTCCGCGGCCACCAGGAAGTGGTGCCTGGGCTTGGAGTACAGGTGTTCCAGGGCACCCCGCAACTCAGCTGGCGGGGGAGAGGCGTTTCCGCAGTCCCGCAGCCAGGGGAGTGCGCCCGGGAGATGCCGCTTTGCTCCTCCTGGCCAGACGGCGGCCCTAAGGACCGGCAGGTCGCGCCAGACAGCCCCAGCGACCGGATCGCGCCAGGGCTGCGGCTTGTCGGCTCCCCATTGGAGGACGGCCACCACAACATGCGTGGTCAGGGGCTCTGCCGCGAGCTGCAACGCCGTCCCCCCGTCGGTCTCGATCACCGTGCCCCGTGGGGCAGTGAAGACGTGGCCACCGGTCCCACGGACCGCCACCCATCCCCACAAGACCGGCACTGTCTCCCAGCTGGGGTGGCTGGTTCTCCTGGGCAGGACCACTACCGGCGGGCACGGGCTGTTGGTGGCCCACACGCGCCATTCCACTCCCACCAGACGCTCGTGACCAAGGGGCCGGAACACCTGGGGCCATGCGTCTGGGAGCCGGCGATGGACGGCGGTCCACACATCTGCCCCGTGGGCCCGCGTGAACTGGAGTCCTTCCAGGATGTCCCTGTCCACAGGGCTGGGGAGGCGGGCAGTGCGAACCTCCAGCCCCCGGCCCAGGCGAAACCCTGGCCCCTCTCGGTCATCTGCCATCCCTCGCCCATCTGAGCGCTATGTCCCGCCACTGCGCTCATGCACCCGGCGCTGCCGGCAACGACCAGGACAGGTACGTCATGACCGCATTAGCCTGCCACTCGCGAGGTTCCATGCCGGCAGGATGTGTGTGCCACGTGCACACCCACCCCAGGTTGGCCTCCTGGACGGTGACCATGTCCCTCCACGGGACCACCGGGAACGGAGTGAGCAGGGCCGCCATGCCACATGGCAACGCCACTGCCCACTCGGTCAGGCCCCCACTCTCCACCACATACCCCACCGCTGGGAGTCCTCCTCCTTGCGCCTTTACCACCACTTCCCGCAGCAACGTTCCGTGGCCCCGGCCGTGGCCCTGGCTGCGGTCCAAGCTGAGGGCCCCCACACGGGCCATGGCCTGGAGGATCAGGAGCAATTCCTGGGGTACTCCCCGCGGCACCGGCGGCTGGGGGTGGGCGAACCGGCAGGCATCTGCCCGCATGCACCACCCCTTGGCCCAGTGCCTGCAGGTTTCCACCTCCCCCGTCTTCGGCCCAGTCCTGTCCGCCACTCCCAGCCCCCGTGGGCCCACCTCACGCTGCGCTTCCCGCGTCCCCATGAACTCCGGCTCCTCGTCCCGCTCCATGGCGACCTGCGCCTCTTCACTCCTCCTGCGTTGGTCCTCCTCCTCCAGTGCCTCCGTCGTCGGCGGCGGGCTCGCTGCAGCCGTGAACCTCGTCAGGGCCGCCGTCACAATGGCTTGCACGTCAACCTCCTCCCCGGCCACCTCCGGCTGACCCTGTTGCTGCTCCTCCCCCGTGGGCTGCTCCTGCCCCACCTCGTCACCGTCACGGCCTGTCTCCTCATCACTCCCCACCGGGACCGCGTGTTCGGACCCCTGGGGGGCGGCGCTCTCGTCGAGGCGCGTGCCCACCACCACCAGCAGCTTGAGGTCACCGCCGCGGCTCTCAAGGCGGTAGCTGCTGGAGGTGGGGACGAGGACCACCCCATCCCCGGTCAGCAGCAGGCGGTCCGCGCCGAACACGACCTCTGCACCCTCGGGGTGCACCGCCACCAGGAGCGTATGGGATCCCAGCGCCTGGGGCTTGAGGGGCCGCACGGCCTGCTCGCGACGCCAAGCGTCAGCCCCACCTCGCCACAAGGCCACGTACAGGCCTTCGTCCCGCCGCACGTCCTCCAGCCCTGCCTCGTCCAGCAGGCGCCCCATGGACAGGCGCACCGACAGGGGGAGGCCTTCCTAGGGCTCGGCCGCCCGGACATCACCGGGGTGGTGACCCAGGACCGCCGCGTCCCCCAGCTGGACACAGCGGACCTGGCCGTCGTCCGGGGACGCGGCCACCAGGGCCCTCTCCCGGGCGACCTGCCCTGGGCGCTGGAGCTCGTAGCGCTCCAGGGCGCTCGCCAGCATCCCTTCCTCCCGCCGCCCCGTACCCATGAGGCGGTGCCTGTGGGCACCCTCGGCCGCATGGTACCTGCAGTGCCGCTGCTCACAGCTCCCCAGGGGAGGGGGCGGCACCGCAGTGGGCATGGGCCGCAGCGGCGCGTTGGCCGGGTCCACGTCCATGCCGGCGTAGACGTCGGGCCCGGCGTCGTCCTCATACATGAGGGCCAGCGCCGACTCACCGGGCCCGTACGCCTCTTCGTCCTCCACTTCCTCCGCCTCCTGCTCTTCCTCCGCCCCTTCCCCAGCCGCAACCATCGCCGGCGACGTGTCCGGCCGCGGCGGGAAGGGCGCCAGAGGCCGCTCGTCAGCGCCTCCGCCCCTTGCCGCCTCCGCCGCATCCAGCCGTGCCCGCAGGTTGTCGGGCAGCCGGGCCCAGCTGGTGCCCGCATGGAGGTCCATGCTGTACGCCAGCCCCGCTAGACACGGCTCACCGGGCGCCACCTGGCGCCACTCCCGCCACTCCCACATCCAGTCCTCCACTCCTTCCCCCTTGACACGCCTCCCACTGGGCTCCACGACCCCGCCTCCCCCCGCCGGTGCCTGCGCCTCCGGCACACCTCGCCCCGCGTCCTGTCCCCCGGAAGCAACCACCTCCGACGGCTTCTCCTTGGCCCCTTCCGCCCTCGGGGCGACAGCCGCGAGCGCCTGCGCGATCAGCTCGCCGGCGCCAGCCCCCCTCCCCGGCGCTTCCGGCGCGGCCCCATCGCCCCCGGCGGCTGTCCGCCGGTACGCCTCCAGGGCCTGCGCGAGCAAGTCGCTGATGTCTCGCGGGCCGGTAGCCGCCGCCTCCTGCGCCGCTTCCCCCGCCGGTTCCCCCGCCGTAGGCCTCCCCATGGGGGCTGCGCCCTGCATCCCATGCGTCGGGGGTGGACCACCACCCGGCACCACCGGCTCAGGCCCCGTCGGCACCACGGGCGGGGCCCCGCGCGGCACGGCCGGATCCGGCACCGGGACCTTCCGCGGTGGAGACCCCGCCGCGGGATGCCCCGGCTGGGGCACCGCCAGGGGTGGCGCAGCCGCAGGCGCCCCCATTCTCCCCGCCTCGCCCGGGGGCACGCCACGTGCCTCCCCTTGCGACACCCCCAGCTGCTGGGCGCCCCGCCCTGGCGCAGGCACCGGTACCGGTACCGTGTGTTGAGGCGGCCGAGGGTGCTGCTGGGGCACGGGATGCGGGTACACCACATGCTGGTGCAGACGGTGATGGTGATGGTGATGGTGAAGGTGGACGGGGTGCTGTGGCACAGCCGCCGGGTGATGGTGATGGTGAAGGTGGACGGGGAGCTGTGGCACAGCCGCCGGGTGTACGTGTTGGTGTGGGAAGTGATGCTGCACCATGGGGAACCCGACGGGGTGATGAAGTAGGTGATGGAGATGGAGTTGGTGGTGGTGGTGAGCCCCAAAAGGCGGGAAGGGCAGGGGCCCGAGGCCCGGGGGCGGCGGCATCGGAAACGCACCCGGCGCCGCATACCCTGGCCGCCCCGCCGGTCCCAGTGGGGGCCGCCCACGCTGCGCGTCCTCGAGCTGCCCGAGATCTTGTAGACATCGGAGTTGTCGGTTGAGCAGGTGCACCCCGAACGGCACCGTGCCCGCTGCGAACCGCGCCTGAACGTCAGGCGCATTGTACGGGTGGGGATCGCGAGCCAACTTCTGCCGCAAGCAAACGTCGACGAAGTGGTCCCATCCGTTGTGCCGGACCGTCCGCGTCCACGCGCGCCCGGAACGCCGCATACGTGTGCGGCCCGCGTCTCACGAGATCAGACACCATGTCTACCAGGCGCCGGGCACGTCGCCGGAAGGCTGGCAACTCCGCGGGATTGGTGGGGACAGATAGCGACATTTAGCTAACGAAGGCTGTGTGAGCTATGGACATGGCAGTACGGGTGGACTCTGTGGCCCGTCCCACTCGCTGCTGGCCTTATGTTGCAGGACACATTGCACGGCACAGTTACCCTCCCCTCTTGCGCGTCCCCCCCCCCCTTCCCTTTCGTGCTCCTTTGCCCCCGGTGTCGCCCCCTAGGTGTGCTCCTTGGTTCTACCCTGTTGTTGGTGGGTGTGTTGCCAGGCAGGGTTGGGGGGGGGGGCGCCCGACGCTGCCTCTGGTCCCTCCCTCTGGGAGTTTCCCCACGGGGGGGCCGATGCATGCACTCCCCGTCAGGGCGTAACTCTGTTGTACGGGCCGTCCATTTGTACCCGCTCCGTACAAATGGACCTGCGCCGTAACAAGGTACGTCGGCCCTTCCCCACACCGGGGTCGGGTACACTGTGGGTCTCTGGGGAGTCCTTGCGGGATAGGCGCGTCTCTTGCCTACCCCGATGGACTGTGTGCCCCACCCGCAGCCCCTCACAGGACACGAACCGCATTACGTGCAGTGGGGAGTGCTCTAGGTCAGGCCCATTGGTCACCCCCCCAGGCCGGTGCCACCTCGGGCCGCTGGCCAACGGTCCCGGGCGTAACCCACCTTATTGCTCGCGCTCAGGTGGGGCCGATGCGGACACCGGGGGGGCCCCCAAACCCCTGAGGTCGGGTACCTCACCAGCGTCTTTTGCGGGCTCTTGTCACCCCGGCCCCCCCCCGTTCGCCGCGGTGTTGGTCCCTGCCTCCCAGCTTTCTTCCCCAGGGGTGTCCCCCTTTCCCGCGCCCCTTGCCGTGCTTCCTGGTGTCTGCCGTGTCCCGTCTGCCCCTGCTGTCTGTCCCTGCTCCGGCGCGTTGGTGTCCTTTGTTTTTTTTTTTAACACCTACGCTGCTCGCCACTCGTCTCTCCCCCCGGCGTTTCGGTCTGTCCTCTGCCCCCCCCCCCCCATGTCCCCTAGCTGTCCTCTCGCTGTCCTCGCCCCTTTCTTGGGTGGGTGGAGGAGAAGGGGGTGGGGGGGGGGGGCGTCCTCGCTGCCTGTCCTCTGGCGTAAGCACGTCGCGAGCACGGTGCAGGCACGAGGCGCGGCACTTGTCCCTCTGCAGGTGGGGAGGGGGCTTGCTGTGTGGCTCCCGTCGTCGCCCTTCCTACCCTGCGGTCGCACCCCCGGTGGTCCCCCCGTTGGGGCTGGCACGGTGCGTGCTCCCTTCGGGCACGGTCGTGTGCTCCGTCCCGCACCCTCTCTCCGCTGCCTCCCCACCCTGCCGCTTTGTCCTCGGGGGGGGGGGGTCCGCGTTCCGCTACCGGCATCCCCCACCCTCGGGGGGGCGGTGGTGTGTGAGAGGGGGGGGGGGGGGGCGCCCTTGTCGTCTTCCCTTTGTAGCACGCATGTCGCAGGCACGACGCAAGCACGGGGTGAGGCACTTGGCTGCAGTGGGGGGGGGGGGGATTTCTCCTTTGGGGCCGCCATACCCCTGAGGTCGGGTACCTCACCAGCGTCTCTTGCGGGCCCATGTCACCCCGGCCTCCCCCCGTACGTCGCGGTATTGGTCCCTGCCTCCTCGCTTTCTTCCCCCGGCGCGTTGGTTTGCTTTGTTTTTTGTTTTTTTTTTTGCATCTCCACCGCCCGCCAGCCGTCTCCACCCCTGGCGCGTCGGTCTGTCCTCTGCCCCCCCCCCCCCCCATGTCCCCTCGCCGTCTCCTCGCTGTCCTGGCCCTTTTCCTGGGTGGGTGGGGGAGAAGGGGGTGGGGGGGGGGGGGGGGCGTCCTCGCTGTCCGTCCTCTGGCGTAAGCACGTCGCAAGCACGGCGCAGGCACGAGGCGCGGCACTTGTCCCTCTGCAAGGGGAGGGGGGGGGCTTGCCGTGTGGCTTCCGTCGTCGCCCTTCCTACCCTGCGTTCGCACCCCCGGTGCCCTCCCCGTTGGGGCTTGCACGGCGCGTGCTTCCTACGGGCACGGTCGTGTGGTCCGTCCCGCACCCTCTCTCCGCTGCCTCCCCACCTTGCCGCTTTGTCCTCGGGGGGGGGGGGCGCTGTCCGCCCCTCTCTACCTTCATCCCCCACCCTTGGGGGGGCGGAGGTGTGTGGGGGGGGGGGGGGGGCTTGTCGTCTTCCCTCTATAAGCGGCGGGGGGGGGAATGCCCGTATTACCCATATATATATATATATATATATATATATATATATATATATATATATATATATATATATATATACATATATATATATATATATATATATATGACCCATATATATATATATATATATTACTACACCCCTCTCCCCTTAAATCTAGCTAACAAGCAACAACAAGCAAGCAACAACAAGCAAGCAACAACAACAAGCACTTCTCCTTACCGTTTTGGCCATTGCTCCGTCTCATCGCTCCGGGCTCTACTCTACCCTGGCCATCCTAGAGCCTAGGTGGTGGCCTTGCCAAATCCAAGTTTTGAGCCAAAAACTCACTGGTGGCGGCCCGGGGCAGTGGCGCCAAGTCGGGAGGTGCCCTCCCAAATCTGCGCTGTTTTGGGCGAAAAACAGCCATTTTTCGCCCAAAACAGCCCTAGTAAGGGTTCAAAACAGCCAAACGAAGGCAAACGGCTGCTACACTACACGTGCGGCTTGCCTTTCTCGTGTCCAAGGGACCTTTGGTGCCCTCTAACTCCACGATATGTCCGAGAAAGGGCCCAAAAAGGCGCCAAAAAGGCCCAAAAAGTGCGCAATGTGCACCAGCACCTCGAAACCAAGAACGGGCCGTATCTTGGGCTACGTGGCTCAAAAACGAATTCCGAGGGCACCTAGGCCACCCGCAACCCCCCCCTTTTTATGGTTTCCAAGCCTCAGAACAGCCCAACAAGACACGTAGACCCCCGTACCTGTGGTCACTTGGTGCAGCCGGAGGGCTGGCCAGCCCACGCTGAGTGGGGTCCAACGGTGGGTCCACCAGGGTCCCCAGGGCGAAAAAAATCATGTTCTCCAAAGTTGTTCCTAGACCACTTGGGATGCTCAAACAAGTGTTTTTAGGCCGTTTTGAGCCCGTGGTGGCGCTTTTTGGGCCATGGAAAATCCCAAAATGCCTTGAAAATGGGCCGTTTCGGGAACGACAATGGGTCAAAAATGGTCAAAAACGCGTTTTTCCAAAAATGATCCTGGACCATTTATGATGCTCAAACAAGTGGTTTTAGCCCATTTTGAGCCCGTGGCGACGGGTTTTGGCTCATGGAAAATCCAAAAATGCCTTAAAAATGGGCCATTTTGCGACCAAAAATGGGTCAAAAATGGGTCAAAAACGCGTTTTTCCAAAAGTGATCCTGGACCATTTGGGATGCTCAAACAAGTGTTTTTAGCCCGTTTTGAGCCCGTTTTGACCGAGTTTAGCCCCTTCCACCACATGTATGCACCACTTTGTGCCTTTCGCACGCACCTTAGAGCCGTGTGGTGGAGCCACCTAGAGTTGGGAGAGGGGTGTAGATTGGAGGATATATATATATATATATATATATATATATATATATATATATATATATGCATATATATATATATATATGTATATATATATATATATATATATATATATATAGTCATAGTCATAGTCATAACCACTTATCATGCCGTCTACTGGAGTTACCGGGCACCTCGCGCCGACAGGTGGTTCCTGCCTCGCTCGATCCCGTGGGTCCCAGGGCTGCCTGAGGTGGCCAACAGCATGACGGAGGACCCAGAGGACCGGGGATACCGGGCAACCAGGCTTTGGGGGCAGTGGCAACTGCAAAGCGTTAGCATTAGCAACGGCGACGGACGCTGGCCCGTTTGTTCGCCGGGGGTAAGGGGGCAAGGCAAAGCAGCGCAGCAGCATCGCAACAAGCAGAAAGCAAGGGCACCTCTGTCCGTCGCAAAGCAGCAACCAAGGAACAAAGCAGCACGCATGCGGCGAAGCGAGAGCTGACCCCCCATCGTTCACGTACCCCCGCCACTGTGGAGACACCCAACACTCATGACCCCACGTAATCCATTGTCGTCCGCGTCCTCGAAACTGCCCACCACCCCTGACTCCACGTATCCCTCTGCCAGCACGCAATAGCCCGTATGTGTATGGCCAGGATTTCCGGGAGGCTCCAGCCTAGCCTGGCCCTCAGCTTTCATCGCCCCCATGTCTCCACATTGTATGCCATCTTCCCACCGCACCAGTCCCCTAGTATAGTACAGAAACACGTTACCAATTCCACGTCCCCGTGGCCCTGTGCTGCCCCCACACCCCAGATATATACCATGCTGGCACCCCATGTCAGGGGCCAGCGCCCAACCTGCTTCGAGGTATCCACTTGCCCACATATAATATATCTTGAGGGTCTACAGGGGGGGACGCCGGCCGCTTCGCGACGGGAGTGGCGCAACCCGTGAATATCGCTGGCTGGGATTCGGGCTGGTGGGTGCCGTAGCTTGGTTATCGACCCCCTGTAGGGGTACCCACCAGAGGCTCGCCCCGGGCCGTGGTTACCAGGTGCGCCTCATCTGGCCCACATACAATGCCCTGGCGCCTACCCTTGACCCTTACCTGCACTGATTGGCCAGCTTCCGTGGTTGCGCCTCTTCCGCCACAGCAGCGGCCAGGCCGCAGGTTCGGCCCCCACCGACGACGTGGCGAGCCTACTTATAGCATTGGCCCGCGCGTCACCCCCCGGACCACTCAGCATGCCGCTCCCCTGCCCTCCTCGCCTCTATCCGACCGGACTGGCGCCCCCCAGGGGTAAGCCGTTACAGTGGTGAGGCGACTGCATACTCTTCACTACGACGCCGCGCAGTACCGCCGTTGCCACGCCGACGCCACCTGCTAGCCGCCACGACACTCACCACTGCAACCACAAGGCCATGGTCAGAGGTTAGACTATGTACATGCCCGCAGGCACGGTCCCTCTAGTTTGTTAACGGGGCCAGGGGATGCCCCTGCGCTCCCCCTGAGTTGTTAGAGGGGTCAGGGGGACACCCCAGTACCGCCATGCATCCCCGTGCTCCCCCACTGTACGGCTCCCTAGTACCGCCGCGTTCCCCCACCGACGGACCCCAGTACCGCCGCGTACCCCCACCATACGGTCCCCTGTACCGCCGCGTACACCCCCACGATGTCAGTACACCGTCATCTCGAACTTCCCCGCTGCTCCCCCACTGTACGGCTCCCCAGTACCGCCGCGTATCCCCACCGTACGGATCCCAGTACCGCCGCGTTGACCCCCAAGACTCCAGTACTCCGCCACCTGGAACTCCACGTGCCCCCTGTGAGCGCTCCTTCCAGGCTGCCATGCCGTCTCCACGACGCCCGCCATACTGTCCCCCTGATGACCCCACTGTCATAACCTTCCACACACACATCTTCGCCCCGTCGCCGCTCCTGGGGCCTGCAGGCTGACCCCGCAACCCCGTGTAACACTCCCAGGGGGCGCCGCAGCGCTGTAACCCCCAGACAACTCCGTGCACCCCCGGTGTATCCCGAGCAACCACTCCCAACACTGCCGTAGCCGGGCCGCCAGTAGAGACCCCGGTGCCATGGGAATACCCTACAGGGGTTTGGGCCTTATTACCCTGATCGGGACGACCCATGACACCTCACTGTTGTATGCGGCGACCCGGGGCAGGCGGGTGAAGCATCCCTGTCCGACCCTCATGCACGGGGGCAGTACGGCTCACCATCAGGCCGGCACGACCTGTCACATCGCGTTGGCCGTCATACGCCGCCTGCCAGTACCGCACAATCAGGCCGCGTAGGCACTGCTTCTCAGGCGCCACTCCCTCCGCTGCGTCCAGCGTAGGGACGGTAGCTGGTGCACCCACAATTCCCATCCCCATCAACCTGCACCCCCGGCCCCCACCACTCCGTCACCATTTCCTCCGCGATGCCACAACCAGAGTATCCGCGAGTCGCCCTCCAGAGCCGCCCACCACAGCATCAGGGGCAGGGCCGCAGACGGCGCTCCAGGGCACCGTACCCCTTCCACTCGGACGCTCTTCAGGCCACCCTGGATAGTCGTCCAGGCACTTGAGGACATCCGTCCAGAGTGCCGCAGTGCCCACCTCGCCTTAGGCCACCCCCTGTCGGCATGCTCCTGACATGTCCCGCACAGCGGGGCGGAGGCACACTGATGAACCCAAACGGACACCGTTTCCCCGCACCCGTGGCATCGCTGCGGAAGCACAGACCGCGATGGAACGCAGCTACCATCACAACACTGCGACCACAGGTCCTGCCATACATCGCAGCACGCGTCCTGGAGCCCGAGCAAAGCCCTTGTCAGCGTGCGTGCTATGGCACTACTGAGGAGGCTGCGCCTCGCCTCCTCCCACGTGGACACCGGGCGGAGTATCGGTCGTCCATCGGGCATCTCCGGCAGGCTCTCAAGCAGCCGGGGCCACCGCGCCACCTTGGGGCCGCGCGTGCCATGCGCCAGGAGCTCCCAACCGTAGTCCCGCAAGACCTCCCCGATGACATCAACCCCGTCCTGCTCCGGGCCCCTGGCGGAAGCCAGAACCAAGCGTTGCCCTCCCGCCCGAGCCTCAATGACCGCCTTGAGACCCAGGGTGTCAAGGGTGTGACGGGCATCGGCAGCCACGTGGTCGTCCCCCTCTGGCAGAGAGAACATGGCCTCCGTGACTTGGCCTTGCGCGTCGTCGCCCTGTACCCGCGCCAGCTGCTTGGAGCCCACTAACACTGCCATGGACCGCTGCTCCGCGACCGCCGGTACGGCTCGTCGCAGCTGCCGGTCATACAGCCACAACGTACCTACGTCAAGTACGACAGCCACCGCCAGGACTGGGAGACCGCACAGAGGTTGCTGAAGGACTGGCAGCACCTCGCGAGGCCAGCCCATGACGTTCCCCACAGCTGGATGGTTGGCGTACACCTGGAGCCAGGGATCACTCTGGCCGTCAGGGCTTCTCACCTTGGTACCACGCACCTGGGCTCACGACTGCGCCGACACCACGCGGGACCACTCCCTGAATGCCGTGATGTCCCGCGCCACCCAGGAACCGATCCACCGGTCGAAGGCCTGCGCCACCGCCGCCATCCAGTGAGGGAACACGGACAGGGCCTCCGCATGCTCGATGCACGACCGCGACACCAGCAGTGCGTGCAGCGGTGCCCGCAGAAAGGTTGCCCGCAGGTCGCCGGGGAGGCCGGCAAACGGGTTCCACGGCGGACGCTGCAGGATCCTCCCTGCCGGCGGGCAGAAGGGTGTGTCACCGCGCAGGAACGCGTATACCGCCCTCCTTCGATCTTGCATCGGCAGCTGCATGATCTGGGTTAGCCGATGGTTCCTGCGGGCATACACATCTTCCCCAATCTGGACCATGTCCTCCACAAAGAGCCTGGCCTTGGCAGGGCCCCGGGACGACGCCGCTCGCACCGCAGCGAACAGCCGCTTCAGGTCCCCGGGGACGACACCCGCCATCAGGGATTCGGCCCACCTGCAGCCGTGCTCCCTCCACGCCACGAACTCCACCGCCCTGTCCGTTAGGGGTAGCTCCGCCGTGAACTCCTCCACACGCCTGCACAGGAGCCCAGCCACCTCCTCGTCCCGCGCACACAGTAGGCGCATGTGGCCGATGTCCTCCTCAGGCCCCCCACAGAAGATACAGGGGTGGGCTGGTATTGCCATACGCGTGAGCTTCTGTCTCCACCGTCGCATGACCTGCATGGTGGACAAGCGACCGTCACGTGCCCGCAGCATATTCTTGTGCGTTGGGCCGTGGTGCACAGCTCCCAGGGACATCGCCTCGCAGGCGCCAGCCAGTGGCGTGTGCGCCCTGGTGCGTGCCGCTAGCGAACGCCACTCTATCTCCCGGACCTGCTGAAGGGCTTGCATGGATGGTACACGCGGCTCGAGCTCACCATTATCCCCCGCTACCAAGAGGATGGCGTGCTCCTTCGGCAGGACAAGATGGACTGGCGGGGCCATCGCACGGGCCGCGGCAGAGTCCGGTTCCTCAAGCGGGACCGCCGCCAAGTGCGAGCTCTGCCTCACCACCCAGTGGTGCGGCCCCCCAACTCGGCGCGGCAGCCGTCGCAGCCCCTCCACTATCCAGCTCAGTGCATGTTGATTGACCAGATGTGACGTCGGCCCCTTGATGCCACGGTACAGGGCCTCCTGCGCCTTGCGGAGATGCGCTCTTATGACGGACGCATCCACCACGTGTACCGTGCACGCTGACGGGGGCGTGTGCAACAAGTACGCCGCCGCGCCAGTGATCTCTGCCTCCGGGACCGTGCCGTAGATGGCACCCGTCCACGTGGGGATTCCGTGGCTGGCCACCGCCACATTTGTGGCGTCGTCTCCCTGGGGCGACGCGTCAGACGATGTGACTTTAGTCGCCACCGGCACCCAGCAGTACCGGTGGGGCTCTAGCCACGCCACGTCGGACTGGGGGCTCTGCACCACCTTTCCCAGGGACGCCGCACTGGAGGCCGTGAGCTCCGGGGACAGGACCACCCTCGGTCGATACACCGCATGTGGTCTCCAGGCCAGGTCACATCCGCAGACTGACTTTATGGCGTCCAGGGCGGTGGTATACTCCGCCCCCCAAACCGTTGCGGAGCAGGAAGGCTGGTATACCACGACAGACCCCTGCTCCACTGCGCCACCACCACGCAACGACGTGACGGCGACGTGCGGATCATGCGGCACGTTGGACATCCGGACCACTTCCGGGACCGAGTACTCATCCGGATCCGGGATTGGGCCTGCCGGTAGCAGAAGAACAATTGCCCATTCGCTGCACTTGTGCACCGCCGCGCACGCCCTGGAAAACGCTGGCTGCCCGTGCACAACCCACAGTGGTGGCGGGCTTATGCCGCCCCCGGCGTGAGGAGTGAGCAGGGGGACGGACGCCGGATCGTCTTGCTGTTGGTAGCCCTCAAAGACGTCCCTCAACAGAAACAGGAGGGCGGCTAGCGGGACGAACGGCATGGACAGCCCCGGGTTGGCCGGGTCCCATCCTTCCTCCCCGTATCCGCCCACCACATACACGTCCCCCGCAGCGGACTGTCTATTGCGTTTGCTGGCCTTCTTTCGGCGCACCGGGTGAATTAGTCGGTGAGTCAACGGACCGGGCAGCTGCGGCCGGAAGACGTCGCGAAGCCCCGTGAGCCACACGTGGTCCAGCTGATGGGGCCCTACTCCCGCGTGCGGAAGGTGCAGGTGGTCCTCGTGGCACTCCTGTAGCTGGACCGCCCAGTGCCCAGGCGCAGGGCAGGGGAGCCGCGCATGCAGGAGGTCATTTGCAGGATCAGTCAGGGACTGCACTGCCGCATCTGTGCGGGGCCCCGAGAGAATGCAGATGTCCCTACCCTTGAAGGCGTAGGATTGGGATACCCACTTCCGCCCCGCCCACTGCACTTGCGGCAGATGGGCGTGTACACACGAGTACACCGACGATGGCATGAGAAGCCCCACGCGCAACGTCCCCATCGCCCTGAGCACCCTGTCCACCCACGTATTGCCAGCGTGTGCGGCGAATGACGCAGAGGGCACCATGAACTGCCCGCACACTCCGTACTGCACGTGCATGTCTCGGAGCATGGCCCGCAGCTCATCACGGACCGTCATCGACCTGTGGTGGGTGAGCTGAGCCATGGTCGCCACGACGGAGTCGCGGCATATAACCTGGACATCCGCCAACCGTAGCCCATGACCTGACCGCACCGCCACGTTGGACAGGTCCTTGGGCAGCTTCTCGAACTGCAGGGCCGCAGCCTTGATGGCAGTATTCAGCTTGATCACCGCCTCCGCCGTGTCGGACAGGTAGGGCGCCGCGTACCGCACGATGCCTTCAACCACGGCCGCCATCACCTCATGAGGCACCGACGCCGGCCCCAGCGTGTTCTTGCACCAGCCCAGCAGAGCTTCACACCGGAGTACATGTTTCTCCTTCATGGTCGCCATCCCCCTGGGATCGAGGCGCAGGCCCAAGTATGGTACCGTGCCCTTGGCACGTAAGCATACCCATGGGGCCGCTGTGTCCCCCGGGTTCAGGTATACCATAATCGAGTGGATGCGAGCAGTACTGGCATAGGCGCATTTGCCCACGTTGAGGGACATGCCCATGTCAGTGAGATACCGCGCTATCGCCGCCGCATACTCCCGGAATTGCGGCAGGGAGTGCGCTATCAACAGGAGGTCATCACAGTACGCCTGTACCAGGGGTGGCACCGCGTGGCGAGCATCTCCCCGCGCCTTACAGGCGAGGCTCCGCAGGAGAGGCTCCAATAGGAGGAGGTAGAGCACAGCGCTCTCCGCACTGCCCTGCCGCAGGCCCCTGTGGAGCCGTATGCTCGGCGTCGGGCCGTGCGCGGTGACGATGCGCACCAGGGACCCGCAGCTGAGGGTGTGGAAGAGCCTGATGAGCTCCTCCGGGACACCCATGTGGCGCAGGAGGAGCGCCAGTGCTCCGTGCGGCGCTGTGTCAAAAGCCTTCGACACATCGAAGGCCAGGACGTGGTTTTCCTCCAGCCCACGCTGCAGCCTGCGCTGGGCCAGGAACACCGGGGCAGCCGCCGTGGAGCCCGGCATGGCTCCGAACTGCCAGTCCGCGGCCAGTCCCTTGCGTGCCAGAACAGCTGTGAACCTCCGCATAAGGGGAGTCATGAGCATCCGCATGTCTTGCTGCCCCAGCGCTATCGGCCTGTACTCGTCCAGGTTGCCCGTGGCTGTGCCCTTGGGCATCAGCCAGATAATGGCCTCGTGCCAGGACTCCGGGACGTCCGCACCCCGTAGGATTGCCCTGTACGCATGCACCAGGAGCCCCTGTACCGGTTCAGGCAGCTCTGCTATGAGGGCAGCCGTGACCCGGTTGGACCCCGGAGCTTTGTCGTCCGCCACGGCCTGCCTCACGGCGTCTTTAAGGTCCTGCAGGGTGTAGTCCTGTACCGACCTCCATTCCTCCGGCACCCCTTTGGGAATGTGGGCCCGGACCAGCCGCTCGAAGGCCGGCAGGTTCACTGGCCGCTTGGCGTACAGCGCCTCCCAATACCTCTGGACCTCGCCAATGACGTCCGAGGCCTCCAAGAGCACCTTCTCCGACTCGCGGACGCGTACGGACCATAGGCCTGACGGGGCATAGTTCACCACGTTGATGGCCCCCCGTATCGCCGTCCATCGGAGCTGCAGGTCCGGTACCCTGCCCCGCCAGTAGTCCTTGATGGACCGGCGCCTGTTGCTCCTGAGGACATCCCGCAGCTCCTCCACGCGTGTCTCCAGCTGGTGGAGCTGTTGGTCCAATGCGGCACGCAGGTCCTCTACCGAGGCGGGGGACAGGTCGGGGTCCACTCGCCGGAGGTGCTGTAGCAGGGCAGTCGCTTCCTGGGAGTGGAGTCCGGCCGCCGCCGCGTCCCGTTGCCACAGCTGATGGGCACGCCAGGCCAGGGCCTGCTGATCCGAGAGGACCTGGTCCAGCGACGCCTCCGTTTCCGCCTGCCCGTATGGGTACTGCGGGTCCACGCCGGAAGGCATGCGCACTCCCGTGACCCTGGACACGTCATCACGGAAGGCGTAGAGCAGGTCAAAGACCGCTTGCACCTCCGACGTGCCCATGGTGGCAGTGTCCTGGTCCGATGAGAGCCACGCCTGTAGCCGCTGATCCCCGCAGGCCTTCTGCAGTACTGCCGCTACCGCCTCACGAACCCCCGGGGAGTCCGGGCGTATGGCGTGCAGCCTGCCCTGGGCGTGCGAGTAGGCCATCCTGGTGACCCTCTCTTTGCCGGCTACCGCCAGCGGGATGTCCAGGACCACAGGGCCATGATCCGACCCCAGCGACGCTGGAGACCGCCCCGGCGCCAAGTGAGGGCGCTCACGCGCCGCCCACGGGACCAGAGGCGAGTTCAGAAGGAAGGAGTCCAGTCGGTGCCCCGCCCTCGTGGGCCTCCTGTCCTCCTCCCGTTCCGGGCCTGCCCTGTGGAAGCCACACTGTTCCCACAGGGCTTGGAACCTCCTCGTGGTAGGGTGCCACGGGGACTCCAGCCACACGTTGAAGTCCCCTCCGAGGAGCACGGCCCTGGTGCCACCCGCGCTCTTGGCCGCCGCGTACATGGCCACGCCAGCCCAGAAGGACGCCTTAGACGCCCAAGAGTCGCCGCCGCTACCCGGGCCGTGGACGTTGATGACCGTGAGGGTGCCACCTGCGGTCACCACATCCAGGGCCATGGCCTTGCCCGGCACGATGTCCATGATGTCTCGAACTTCCTCCGCGGCGAACACGTCCGCCCGAAGGGCAATCAAGAGCCCGCCGCGCACCGCCGCCGCCGACGCCGCCTGGGCATCCACCCCTGGGTATGTATGATACCCATGGTGACGCCACTGGTTCTCGGAGTGCACCACACCTTGAGGGTCCTGCAGGCCAGTCTCCTGGAATAGGCCCAGGATGGCACCCTCGGCCTTCATGATACCCGCCGCCACCGCTTCACCGTCGAGCATACCTGGGGCCACTGGTACACCGTCCCCCCGCATCGAGCCCTGGACGTTCCAGGACACCGCCGCTCTGGTGTCGGAGGCGGGGCCCCTTCATGGCTGCACGTGTGGATCGGGGCCCCCCGCCGGATCCGGATCACTGGACGGAGAGGGGCCACCAGCAGGCTCTGGGGGACCCCCCGCACCCGGCGCGGGCGGCTGGCGAGGTGGCCCCTGACCCCGTGGGCCTCCGCCCGAGGATGTCGTCGCCTGCTGAGACCCGGCAGATGCGGCGGGCTCCCCCTCTGCCTGTCCGCCGGACGTACTTGCCGCCGTACTCCCCGTAGAAGTCACTGCCCCACGCCGCGCTGCAGACCCAATCGCTCCAGACCGTGCTGCCGACGGCGACGCCCCGCGCCCTGCCGCAGGGCGGGCACCCGTGGGCAGCGTGAGCGCTCTGGACCCCGCCTGGGCCGACGCGAAAGGCCCCGCCTGGCCCCCCGGCATAACGCCAGCCAGCATGGCCAGCGCCTGGTCCCGTTGTGCCGGATCAGTCACATGGTCCCGCTGGATGTGGTCCAGCAGGTCCTTGGGGTGGAGGTGGGTAGGCCGGCAGTGCGTGCCAGCTTTCCATGTGCAGTGACCAGCCCCATCCAGCCGAGACCAGGGGCAGACGTTGATCGTCTTTGTCCCACGCTGATCCGTGGCCAAGTCACCGCCGAAGTGCCGCAGCACGTACCGAATGTTGACATAGGCGCCATACTGAGGCGGGGGGCTCCTCTTGGGCGGCGGCTTGGGCGCCGCTTTCGGGGCCTGCTTCGCCGCCGCGGCCGGGGGCGCCGCAGGCCGCACTGGTGGCACGCTTGGTGGTTGCGGCAGGTGCAGCATTCCCCCCACGGGAAACTGCTCATCCACCCAGCGGCGCCACGCGTCGGCGAACTTCTCCCGGTCGCCCTCGACCCTCCACCTGGAAGTGGAGAACGCCCGGAGCCACGGCCCCATGTTCTCCGCCATAACCAGGCGGAG
This sequence comes from Eutreptiella sp. 'Long Island Sound 2002', assembly GCA_964036045.1. Taxonomy (NCBI): domain Eukaryota; phylum Euglenozoa; class Euglenophyceae; order Eutreptiales; family Eutreptiaceae; genus Eutreptiella; species Eutreptiella sp. 'Long Island Sound 2002'. The sequence continues at coordinate 149,676,812 of OZ038379.1, read as the reverse complement.
GGCATCTCCCCCGCTCTGCCGGCGGAAGCGTGTCGCTGCCGCGCCTGCCACGGTCCCTTGGAGGTATAGCGCGTCGCCCCCGTCGCCACTCAGTGCACTAAGGTGCAGGGCCTCCAGGTCGGCGGGGCGGACCGTGAGCACCGTGCCCTGCCCGCGATCGTACAGGCGCAGCGCCGAGGAGTGGGGCTCCAACGCCGCCACAACCCGGTACCACGCCCGCGACGCGCTATGCAGCAGTGCCCGCGAGGCTGCCGGCCTGTTGCTGGATGACTGCGCCGCCGGGGCCCTGGGGAGGGCCGCCGCGTGACCCTGCAGCGCCCTGCATATGCCAGCTGCATGCTCAGCCTGCCACATGTTGCTCGGGGCTACGGGCCAGACGTCCTGCCCCTGGACCACTGGCGGCCGCGTGACCTCCACGAAGACCGCCGGCGCTAGCGGGATGTCCTCGGCCGTGCACCTGTGCGCCCTGCGCACCTGCCCCAGCCCACTGAGGCACTCCTGGAACACCCGGTAGCAGGCCGGGCCCCTGGACTGCTGCCTCCTGAGCCGGCACGCGGTGACTACGACCCACTCCAGTCCCCCCGTTTCCACCCGAACACAGGCCCAATACTCCGCCCCCTCCAACACCACCAGCCGCCCCATATCCGCCATGCCCACCGTATGGGTGGAGGACACGCTCTCCACCCTCAGCCACCGCTTGGCGCTCTCTTCCCACGGCTGGGGGGCATGCATCCGCTGCTGCTGCATCGCGTCCTGCACGTGATGCAGGGACACTGTCGCCAGCATGGACATCCCCCCGTCCGACGCCGCTGCCATACACAGCAGGGCATGTTGCATGCGCGCCCCGGGCAGCCCCACGTTGTGCGGGACGTTCGCCAGGTCCAAGGGCGTGCGGGGCGCCGGCAGGGCCTCCAACACCGCTGCGGGCAGCTCCCCCAGGGACGGCAGACGCGCGATGGGCCCCATGTCCCTGTTGAGGACCACCGCTGCCACCCACCGCCTGTCTAGCGCGGACAGGAGGTTGCCCGGCCTCGGCACCCTGAGGAGGGTACCGACGGCGGACATGAGGGCGCACACGCCACAGTCCTTGGTGTTGCCGGCCGGCTGCTGAACCTGTGCCGCCCGGGCCTCCGCCAGCAGTCGCTCCGCACCCGGCCATCCCGCCCTCTGGCCCCTGGGTGCCATGCGCATCGTCCGGACCGCCATGTCCCACGTGTGCGGCCATTGGGGCGGGGCCCCCGACACCACAGGCCGGCCCAGCGGCTCCACTGCTAACCGCGTGTCAGGGGCCACGAGGTGGTGGGCCGTCCAGTGCCGCATGTCCGGCGTCTCCAACCGGTGGAGGTACACCGCCTCTGAGCCCCCCAGCTCGACGTACCTCGCAATGAGGAGGGCAGCCGGGGTTTGGTCGTGCCGCTGGCCTTCCCACCCCTCCCTCGGGAGCATCATGGCGTGGGGGGCCAGGCACTGCACCACGTCGGCTGCCAGCGCGACCACGTCGTCGCTGAGCTCCACCCCATGGTCCGCGGCCACCAGGAATTGGTGCCTGGGCTTGGAGTACACGCGCTCCAGGGCGCCCCGCAACTTAGCTGGCGGGGGAGAGGCGGCTCCGCAGCCCCGCAGCCAGGGGAGTGCGCCCGGGAGATGCCGCCCCGCTCCTCCTGACCAGACGGCGGCCCTAAGGACCGGCAGGTCCCGCCAGACAGCCACTGCGACCTGGTCGCGCCAGGGCTGCGGCTTGTTGGCACCCCACTGGAGGACGGCCACTACAGCATGCGTGGTCAGGGGCTCCGCCGTGAGCTGCAACGCCGTCCCCCCCTCGGTCTCGATCACCGTGCCCCTTGGGGCAGTGAAGACGTGGCCATCGGCCCCACGGACCGCCACCCATCCCCACAAGACCGCCACGGTCTCCCAGCTGGGGTGGTTGGTTCTCCTGGGCAGGACCACCACCGGTGGGCACGGGCCGTTGGCGGCCCACACACGCCATTCCACTCCCACCAGACGCTCGTGACCAGGGGGCCGGTACACCTGGGGCCACGCGTCTGGGAGCTGGCGATGGACAGCGGTCCACACGTCAGCCCCGCTAGCCCGCGTGAACTGAAGTCCCCCCAGGATATCCCCGTCCACAGGGCTGGGGAGGCGGGCGGTGCGAACTTCCAGCCCCTGACTCAGGCGAAGCCCTGGCCCCTCTCGGTCTCCCAGCAGCGAGACCTCCGGGTCCGTGGTCGCAAGACGAGCCGCCACCGTGGGGAGATGCAGGGAGACAGTCCACGGCTGGACTGAGACGGGCTCGCGCGGGAGGTCAGGGCAGGCCGCCACAGCACTGCCATCCCTCGCCCAGCCGAGCGCCCTGTCCCACCACTGCGCCCACGCACCCGGCGCCGCCGGCAACGACCAGGACAGGTACGTCACGACCGCCTTAGCCTGCCACTCGCGAGGGTCGATGCCGGCGGGGTGTGTGTGCCACGTGCACACCCATCCCAGGTTGGCCTCCTGGACGGTGACCATGTCCCTCCACGGGACCACCGGGAACGGAGTGAGCAGGGCCGCCATGCCACACGGCAACGCCACCGCCCACTCGGTCAGGCCCCCACTCTCCACCGCATACACCACCGCCGGGAGTCCTCCCCCTTGCGCTTTTACCACCGCATCCTGCAGCTACGTCCCGTGGCCCCTGCCGTGGTCCCGGCTGCGGTCCAGGCTGAGAGCCCCCACACGGGCCATGGCCTTGAGGATCAGGAGCAACTCCTGGGGTACTCCCCGCGGCACCGGCGGCTGGGGGTGGGCGTACCGGCAGGCATCTGCCCGCATGCACCACCCCTTGGCCCAGTGCCTGCAGGTTTCCTCCTCCCCCGTCTTCGGCCCAGCCTTATCCGCCACCCCCGGCTCCCTGGGACTCACCTCACGCGCTTCCTTCGCCCCCACGATCACCAGCTCCTCGTCCTGCTCCCCGGCACCCTGCGCCTCCTCACCCTTGTACTCCGGCTCCTCGTCCTGCTCCATGGCGACCTGCGCATCCTCACTCCCCCTGCGCTGGTCCTCCTCCTCCAGTTCCTCCGTCGTCGGCGGCGGGCCCGCAGCATCCGAGATCCTCGCCAGGGCCGCCGCCACAATGGCCTGCACGTCCACCTCCTCCCCGGCCACCTCCGGCTGATCCTGCTGCTGCTCCTCCCCCGTGGGCTGCTCTTGCCCCACCCCGTCACCGCCACGGCCTGCTTCCCCGTCGCCCCCCACCGGGATCGCGCGTTCGGACACCTGGGGGGCGGCGCTCCCGTCGAGGCGCGTGCCCACCACCACCAGCAGCTTGAGGTCACCGCCGCGGCTCTCAAGGCGGTAGCTGCTGGAGGTGGGGACAAGGACCGCCCCTTCCCCGGTCAGCAGCAGGCGGTCCGCGCCGAACACGACCTCTGCACCCTCGGGGTGCAACGCCACCAGGAGCGCATGGGACCCCAGCGCCTGGGGTGTGAGGGGCCGCCCGGCCTGCTCGCGACGCCAAGCGTCAGCCCCACCCCGCCACAAGGCCACGTACAGGCCTTCGTCCCGCCGCACGTCCTCCAGCCCTGCCTCGCCCATCAGGCGCACCACGGACAGGCGCACCGACAGGGGGAGGCTTTCCTGGGGCTTGGCCGCCCGGACATCACCGGGGTGATGACCCAGGACCGCCGCATCCCCAAGTTGGACACAGCGGACTTGGCCGTTGCCCGGGGACGCCGCCGCCAGTGCCATCTCCCGGGCGACCTGCCCTGGGCGCTGGAGCTCATAGCGCTCCAGGGCGCTCGCCAGCATCCCTGCCTCCCGCTGCCCCGTGCCCGTGAGGCGGTGCCTGTGGGCGCCCTCGGCCGCATGGTACCTGCAGTGCCGCCGCTCACAGCTCCCCAGGGGAGGGGGCGGCACCGCAGTGGGCATGGGCCGCAGCGGCTCGTTGGCCGGGTCCTCGTCCATGCCGGCGTAGACGTCGGGCCCGGCGTCGTCCTCAAACATGAGGGCCAGCGCCGACTCGCCGGGCCCGTATGCCTCCTCGTCCTCCACTTCCTCCGCTTCCTGCCCCCCCTCCGCCCCGTCTCCGGCTGCGACCACCGCCGGCGGCGTGTCCGGCCGCGGCGGGAAGGGCGCCAGAGGCCGCTCGTCAGCGCCTCCGCCCCTTGCCGCCTCCGCCGCGTCCAGCCGTGCCCGCAGGTTGGCAGGCAGCCGGGCCCAGCTGGTGCCCGCATGGAGATCCATGCGGTACGCCAGCCCCGCCGGACACGGCTCACCGGGTGCCACCTGGCGCCACTCCCGCCACTCCCACATCCACTCCTCCACTCCTTCCCCCTTGGCACGTCCCCCACTGGGCTCCACAACCCCGCCGCCCCCCGCCGGCGTTTGCGCCTTCGGCACACCCCGCCCCGCGTCCTGTCCCCCCGAAGAAACCGCCTCCGTCGACGTCTCCTTGGCCCCTTCCGTCCTCGGGGCGACAGCCGCGAGCGCCTGCGCTATCAGCTCGCCGGCGTCAGCCCCTTCCGGCGCGGCTCCCCCACTCCTCACGGCCGTCCGCCGGTACTCCTCCAGGGCCTGCGCGAGCAGCTCGCTGATGTCTCGCGGGCCAGCCACTGCCGCCTCCTGCGCCGCATCCTCCCCCGCTTGTTCCCCCGCCGTAGTCCTCCCCACGGGGGCTGCGCCCTGCATCCCATCCGGCACCACTGGCTCCGGGCCCGTCGGCACCACGGGCGGGGCCTCGCGCGGCACGGCTGGGTCCGGCATCTGGACCGTCCGCGGTGGCGACCCCGCCGCGGGAAACTCCGGCTGAGGCTCTGCCAGGGGTGGCGCAGGTGCCCCCATTCTCTTCGCCTCGCCCGGGGGCACGCCATGTGCCTCCCCTTGCGACACCCCCTGCTGCTGGGCGCCCCGCCCCGGTCCAGGTGCCGGCACCGGTACCGGCACCGGCATGGTGTGCTGAGGCACCGGCCGTGAGTGCTGCTGGGGCGGGGGGCGAGGGCATTCCACATGCAGGTGCGGACGGTGATGGTGATGGTGACGGTGAGGGTGGACGGGGTGCTGTGGCACAGCCCCTTGCGACACCCCCTGCTGTTGGGCGCTCCGCCCCGGCCCAGGCACCGGTACCGGCTCTAGCACCGGCATTGTGTGCTGAGGCCGCCGTGGGTGCTGCTGGGGTAGGGGATGTGGGTACTCCACATGCTGGTGTGGACGATGTTGGTGATGGTGATGGTGAAGGTGGACTGGGTGCTGCGGCCCAGCTCCTTGCGACACCCCCCGCTGCTGGGCGCCCCGCCCCGGCTCAGGCACCGGAACCGGTTCCGGCACCGGCATCGTGTGCTGAGGCGGCAGTGATTGCTGCTGGGGCAGGGAATGTGGGTACTCCACTTGCTGGTGCGGATGGTGATGGTGACGGTGATGGTGAAAGTGGACGAGGTGCTGTGGCACAGCCCCTTGCGACACCCCCTGCTGCTGGGCACTCCGCCCCGGCTCAGGCACCGGCACCGGTTCCGGCACCGGCACCGTGTGCTGAGGCGGTCTTGGGTGCTGCTGGGGCAGGGGATGCGGGTACTCCACATGCTGGTGCGGATGGTGATGATGATGGTGATGGTGTAGGTGGACGGGGTGCTGTGGCACAGCCGCCAGTTGGTGGTGATGGTGAAGATGGACGGGGGGCTGTGGCACAGCTGTCGGGTGTACGTGTTGGTGTGGGAAGTGATGCTGCATCATGGGGAACCCGACGGGGTGATGAAGTAGGTGATGGAGATGAAGTTGGTGGTGGTGGTGAGTCCCAAAGGGCGGGATGGGCATGGGCCCGAGGCCTGGGGGCGGCGGCATCGGAAACGCACCCGGCGCCGCATACCCCGGCTGCCCCGCCGACCCCACTGGGGGCCGTCCGCGCTGCGCGTCCTCGAGCTGCCCGAGATCTTGTAGACATCGGAGTAGTCGGTTGAGCAGGTGCACCCCGAACGGCACCGTGCCCGCCGCGAACCGCGCCTGAACGTCGGGCGCGTTGTACGGGTGGGGATCGCGGGCCAACATCTGCCGCAAGCAGACGTCGACGAAGTGGTCCCACCCGTTGTCCCTGGCCGGACGGTCCGCGTCCACGCGCGCCTGGAACGCCGCATACGTGTGCGGCCCGTGTCTGACGAGATCAGACACTGTGTCTACCAGGCGCCGGGCACGTCGCCGGAAGGCTGGCAACTCCGCGGGATTGGTGGGGACAGATAGCGGCATTTAGCTAACGAAGGCTGTGTGAGCTAAGGACACGGGAGAACGGGTGGACTCCATGGCCCGTCCCGCTTGCTGTTGGCGTATGGTTGCACGACAATATATATATATATATATATATATATATATATATATATATATATATATATATATATATATATATATATATATATATATATATATATATATATATATATATATATATTACTACACCCCTCTCCCCTTAAATTTAGCTAACAACAAGCAACAACAACAACCACAACAACAACAACAACAACACGTCTCCGTGCCGTTTTCGCCATTGCTCCGTCCCATGTGGCCATCTCGGAGCCCAGGTGGTGGCATTGCCAAATCCAAGTTTTGAGCCAAAAACTCACCGGTCGCGGCCTGGGGCGGTTGCGCCAAGTCGGGAGGTGCCCTCCCAAATCTGCGCAATTTTGGGCCAAAAACAGCCATTTTTCGCCCAAAGCAGCCCTAGTAAGGGTTCGAAAAAGCCAACGGAAGGCAAACGGCTGCTACACTGCACGTGCGGGTTGACTTTCCCGTGACCAAGGGACCTTTGGTGCCCTCTAACTCCACAATATGTCCGAGAAACGGCCCAAAAAGGCGGCAAAAAGCCCCAAAAACTGCGCAATGTGCACCATCACCCCGAAACCAAGCACGGGCCGTATCTTGGGCTACGTGGCTCGAAAAAGAATTCCGAGGGCACCTAGTCCACCCGCAACCCCCCACTTTTTATGGTTTGCAACCCTCAGAATCGCCCAACGAGACGCGCAGACCCCCGTACCAGTGGTCACTTGGTGCAGCCGGAGGGCCGGCTAGCCCACGCACAGTGGGGGCCAACCGTGGGCCCACCAGGGTCCCCGGGGCGAAAAAAATGATTTTTTCCAAACTTGTTCCTAGACCACTTGGGATGCTCAAACAAGTGTTTTCAGGCCGTTTTGAGCCCGTGGTGGCACGTTTTGGGCCATGGAAAATCCCAAAATGCCGTGAAAATGGGCCGTTTTGGGACCAACCATGGGTCAAAAATGGGTCAAAAACGTGTTTTTACAAAAAAGACCCTGGACCATTTATGATGCTCAAACAAGTGATTTTAGCCCATTTTGAGCCCGTGGCGACGCTTTTTGGCTCATGCGAAATCTCAAAATGCCTTGAAAGTGGGCCATTTTGGGACCAAAAATGGGTCAAAAATGGGTCAAAAACGCGTTTTTCCAAAAGTGATCCCGGACCATTTGGGATGCTCAAACAAGTGTTTGTACCCCGGTTTGAGCCCGTTTTGACCGAGTTTAGCCCCTTCCACCGCTGGATGCACCACTTTGTGCCCTTCGCACGTACTTTAGAGCCGTGTGGTGGAGCCACCTAGAGTTGGGAGAGGGGTGTAGATTGGAGGATATATATGTATATATATATATATATATATATATATATATATATATATGTATATATATATATATATATATATATATATATATATATATATATATATACATACATATATATATATATATATATATATACATATACATATATATATATATATATATATATATATATATATATATATATATGGAGACCACATGCGGTGTATCGGCCGAAGGTAGTCCTGTCCCCGGAGCTCACGGCCTCCAGTGCGGCGTCCCTTGGAAGGGTGGTGCAAACCCCCCACTCCGACGGTACTGCTGGGTGCCGGTGGCGACTAAAGTCACATCGTCTGACGCGTCGCCCCAGGGAGACGACGCCACAAACGTGGCGGTGGCCAGCCACGGAATCCACACGTCGACGGGTGCCATCTACGGCACGGTTCCGGAGGCAGAGATCATCGGCGCGGCGGCATACCTGTTGCACACGCCCCCGTCAGCGTGCACGGTGCACGTGGTGGATGCGTCCATCATAGGAGGCCCTGTACCGTGGCATCAAGGGGCCGACATCACATCTGGTCAACCAGCAGGCACTGAGCTGGATAGTGGAGGGGCTGCAGCGGCTGCCACGCCGAGTTGGGGGGCCGCACCACTGGGTGGTGAGGCAGAGCTCGCACTTGGCAGCGGTCCCGCTCGAGGCGCCGGACTCTGCCGCGGCCCATGCAATGGCCCTGCCTGTCCATCTCGTCCTGCCAAAGGAGCACGCCATCCTCTTGGTGCCGGGGGATAATGGAGAGCTCGAGCCGCGTGTGCCATCCATGCAAGCCCTTCAGCAAGTCCGGGAGATGCAGTGGCGTTCGCTAGCGGCACGCACCAGGGCGCACACGCCATTGGCTGGCGCCTGCGAGGCGGTGCCCCTGGGAGCTGTACACCACGGCCCAACGCACAGAAATATGCTGCGGGCACGTGACGGTCGCTTGTCCACAATGCACGTCATGCGCCGGTGGAGACAGAAGCTCACACGTATGGCAATACCGGCCCACCCTTGTATCTTCTGTGGGGGGCCGGAGGAGGACATTGGCCACATGCGCCTACTCTGTGCGCGGGACGAGGAGGTGGCTGGGCTCCTGTGCAGGCGTGTGGAGGAGTTCAGGGCGGAGCTACCCCTGATACACAGGGCGGTGGAGTTCGTGGCGTGAAGGGAGCACGGCTGCAGGTGGACTGAATCCCTGATGGCGGGTGTCGTCCCCGGAGACCTGAAGCGGCTGTTCGCTGCGGTGCGAGCGGTGTCGTCCCAGGGGCCCTGCCAAGGCCAGGCTCTTTGTGGAGGACATGGTCCAGATTGGGGAAGATGTGTATGCCCGCAGGAACCATCGGCTCACCCAGATCATGCAGCTGCCGATGCAAGATCGAAGGAGGGCGGTATACGCGTTCCTGCGAGGTGACACACCCTTCTGCCCGCCGGCAGGGAGGATCTAGCAGCGTGCGCCGTGGAACCCGTTTGCCGGCCTCCCCGGTGACCTGCGGGCAACCTTTCAGAGGGCACCGCTGCACGCAGTGCTGGTGCCACGGTCGTGCATCGCGCACGAAGAGGCCATGTCCTTGTTCCCTCACTGGATGGCGGCGGTGGCGCAGGCCTTCAACCTGTGGATCGGTTCCTAGGTGGCGCGGGTCATCACGACATTCAGGGAGTGGTCCCGCGTGGTGTCGGCGCAATCGTGGGCCCTGGTGCGTGGTACCAAGGTGAGAAGCCCTGCCGGCCAGAGTGATCCCTGGCTCCAGGTGTACGCCAACCATCCAGGCGTGGGGATCGTCATGGGCTGGCCTCGCGATGTGCTGCCAGTCCTTCAGCAACCTCTGTGCAATCTCCCAATCCTGGCGGTGGCCGTCGTACTTGACGTGGGTACGTTGTGGCTGTATGACCGGCAGCTGCGACGAGCCATACCAGCGATCACGGAGCAGCGGTCCATGGCAGTGTTAGTGGGCTCCAAGCAGCTGGCACGGGTACAGGGCGACGACGCGCAAGGCCACATCACGGAGGCCATGTTCTCTCTGCCAGAGGGGGACGACCACGTGGCTGCCGATGCCCGTCACACCCTTGACACCCTGGGCCTCGCGGCGGTCATTGAGGCTTGGGCGGGAGGACAACGCTTGGTTCTAGCATCCGCCAGGGGCCCGGGGCAGGACGGGGTTGATGTCATCGGGGAGGTCTTACGGGACTACGGTTGGGAGCTCCTAGCGCATGGCACACACCGCCCCAAAGTTGCGCGGTGGCCCCGGCTGCTTGAGAGCCTACCGGTGGTGCCCGACGGGCGACCGATACTCCGCCCGGTGTCCACGTGGGAGGAAGCGAGGCGCAGCCTCCTCAGTTGTGCCACGGCACGCACGCTAGCGGGTGCTTTGCTCAGTCTCCAGGACGCGTGCTGCGATGTATGGTAGGACCTGTGGTCGCAGTGTTGTGATGGTAGCTGCGTTCCGTCGCGGTCTGTGCTTCCGCAGCGATGCCACGGGTGCGGGGAAACAGCGTCAGTCTGGGTTCATCAATGTGCCTCCGTCCCACTATGCGGGACATGTAAGGAGCGTGCCGATAGGGGGTGGCCTAAGGCGAGGTGGGCACTGCGGCACTCTGGACAGATGTCCTCAAGTGCCTGGAAGACAATCCAGGGTGGCCTGAAGAGCGTCCGAGTGGAAGGGGTACGGTGCCCTGGAGCGCCGTCGGCAGCCCTGCCCCTGCTGCTGTGGTGGGCGGCTCTGGAGGGCGACTCGCGGATACTCTGGTTCTGGCATCACGGAGGAAATGGTGACGGCGTGGTGGGGGCTTGGGGTGATGCAGATTGATGGGGTTAGGAAATGTGGGTGCACCTGCTACCGTCCCTACGCTGGACGCAGCGGAGGGGGTGGCGCCTGAGAAGCAGTGCCCTCATGGCCTGATTGTGCGGTATTGGTAGGCGGCGTATGACGGCCAACGCGATGTGACAGGTCGTGCCGGCCTGATGGTGAGCCGTACAGCCCCCGTGCATGAGGGTCAGACAGGGATGCTTCAACCGCCTGCCCCGGGTCGCCGCATACAACAGTGAAGTGTCATGGGTCGTCCCGACCAGGGTAATAAGGCACAAACCCCTGTAGGGTATTCCCATGGCACCGGGGTCTCTATTGGCGGCCTGGCTACGGAAGTATTGGGAGTGGTTGCTCGGGATACACCGGGGGTGCACGGAGTTGTCTCGGGGTTACGGCGTTACGGCGCCCCCTGGGAGTGTTACACGGGGTTGCGGGGACGGCCTGCAGGCCCCGGGGGCGGCGACGAAGCGATGAGGTTTGCGTAGAGGGATATGACGGCGAGGTTGTCAGGTGGACGGTATGGCGGGCGTCCTGGAGATGGCGTGGCAGCCTGGGAGGAGCACTCACGGGGGGCACGCGGAGTTCAAGGTGGCGGTGTACTGGCGTCTTGGGGGTATACGCGGCGGTACTGGGGTCCGTACGGTGGGGGTACGCGGCGGTACTGGGGAACCGTACAGTGGGGGAGCAGCGGGGATGCATGGCGGTACTGGGGTGTCCCCCTGACCCCTCTAACAACTTAGGGGGCGCGTGGGGGCATCCCGTGGCCCCGTTAACAAACTAGAGGGACCGTGCCTGCGGGCATGTACATAGTCTAACCTCTGACCATGGCCTTGTGGTTGCGGTGGTGCGTATGGTGGCGGCTCGCAGGTGGCATCGGCGTGGCAACGGCTGTACTACGCGGCGTTGTAGCGAAGAGTATGCGGTAGCCTCACCATTGTAACGACTTACCACTGGGGGGCGCTAGTCCGGTCGGCTAGAGGCGAGGAGAGAGGAGGAGCGGCATGCTGAGTGGTCCGGGGGGTGACGCGCGGGCCAATGCTATAAGTAGGCTCGCCACGTCGTCGCTGGGGGCCGAACCTGCGGCCTGGCCGCTGCTGTGGCGGAAGAGGCGCCACCACGGGAGCTGGCCAATCAGTGCAGGTAAGGGTCAAGGGTAGGCGCCAGGGCAATGTATGTGGGCCAGATGAGGTGCACCTGGTTACCACAGCCCGGGGCGAGCCTCTGGTGGGTACCCCTACAGTGGGTCGATAACCAAGCTACGCCGTACGGGTTATGGACAACGCATGGAGGGATGATGCAGGGCTTGAGATGCTGCGGGTACTAGTGGAGGAGATGGAGGCGGCCGGTGTACAGCCAGCATACACCCAACGATTAAGTCCAGGAGGGCACCCCCGAGGTGACCCAAGTGACTCCACGTCCTCTGCCGTAGCGCAGGGGGTTGGAGCGGCGGTGCGCATGGAGGAGATGGAGGCGGCCGGTGTACAGCGACCATGCACCCAACCTTTAAGTCAAGAAGGGCACCCCCGAGGTGACCCAAGTGACTCCACGTCCTCTGCCGTAGCGCAGGAGGTTGGAGCGGCGGTGCGCATGGAGGAGATGGAGGCGGCCGGTGTACAGCGACCATGCACCCAACCTTTAAGTCAAGAAGGGCACCCCCGAGGTGACCCAAGTGACTCCACGTCCTCTGCCGTAGCGCAGGAGGGTGGAGCGGCGGTGCGCATGGCAAGAGACCCCTCAGGCGATGAGTCTGTGACTCCCACTTCTTCCTCCCTGGCACAAGGGCGTGGTCCCCCGGCAGGTGCACCTAGGGTGGAGACTGGTGAGGTGTTACGTCCACCTGCCCCCCCCTCCCCAGGTGGTGCGAACGCGGCATGTGTTGAACGTGGAACAACGGACCCCTGGTCCCAGGTCTGCCCCGCCGGTGAGTCACACTCCCCAGCCCCCCACCCTGTGTGTCTGACACCGGCGGCTAGTGATGGAGGGGTGGCGAGTTCCTTGGAGGAGTCACCTGTACCACTTGCACAGAAACCCAAGGAGCCAGCTGCTGTGGACTGCAGTCCTTCTAGCACAGGCACTGTGGCGACAGTGAAGGCCTGCAGTCAGTCTAGTGCGGATTCAGGGTACACCCCGGTTGAACACCCTAGTTCATTGGCGACAGTGAGGGCTTGCAGTCAGTCCAGTGCAGAGTCAGCGACCACCCCGGTTGCACACCCCAGCTCTGTGGGACAGAGCCCACGGAGCAAGAAGCGCCCAGCGGTTCCCCCACCAAGTAATGGGGCTGCCGTGAAACGTGGCAAGAAAGAGCAAGGCACAAAGACAGCGCCGATAGATCCAGATGCTATGGCATTGGACCACGTGGACAAAAAGCCCAGCAAGGCCGAGGTTGGCAGAGTCCTACCAACGGCAAGGTCCTTGAAGCTTCGCATTCTTCCCGACCAATACGTTGCCGGGGCATGTTTCTACTATGCCGTGGCCCAAAGCCTGCATGCTATCACCAGCAACACCCCGTTGGACGGCGCATCGCTGCGGGCAAGGGCCATCGCCGTGTTTCGCGACATGTGTGGGCTTTCGATTCAAGAGTCTTCACTATCTGCGAACCGGGATCTTGAGAAGGACACATGGCGTGGCCGGCCCCAAGGGGGAATGGCTGACCACTTTGCTGCCTTGGCGAAGCACGTGGACGGTAGTGTGGTGTTGCTGCGATCAGACAGGTACGGCATTGTGACGTCAGGGTTTGGGATTGACAGCGCGTTGACATCCGCTACTGTTTGGGTGCCTGGACGGGAGCATCCGCTGCACTACCATGACTGTGGGTATATGGAGGAGCAGTGCCACCGGGCGACGGTGGTGGTTATTGCCGAGGCGGAACGAGATGGTGTCAAAGGAGGTGGTCATTTCCGGGGTGCAGTCTTTGACCATTCGCTGCAGGTAGCCCCCTTTTGCATGTTGCACGGGATGATGGGCATCTTGGCATACAAGCGTGGGCCGGTTGGGGGGGTTAGAGCGTGGCATTTGCAACTAGGGGTTGGTGGTATGAAGGGCCACACCAATGCAACAGACTGCCGCCGCACTCGTCTAGTGCAACAGACACGCAACTACAAGCCACTAGTGACCCTGGTGAACAAGATGGCAAGGCAGATGTTGCCTGATTGGTTCACATGGACCACCATGCAATTGTCTTGCAATGTGCTCACAAAACCGCATCAGCATGTGCATGACGCGTCCCCTTGGTCGGCAGTGTTTTCCACCGGCCAGCACACACGGGGACACATATGGGTGGAGGTAGGTGGTGTATGTAATGGTCGGGGTGGACGGAGATGTAGTATGGAATGCTTGGATGGTGTTACACGGGTTGGCGCCACGTACGATGTATGCCAGCAACCGGTTCTCGTGCGTACCGGTGCATGGCATGGCACTTGTTCTTGGCACGGGGAGAGGAGGTTGGTCGTGTTGTATTCCCGTGGTGACTGGTGGACACTCCCGCCGCGGGACCGTGCATTCCTCGATGAGACCGCTTTCCGCTTACATGCAGGTGCATAGTGGGCCACTTGGTGGAGCACCGCGGCGACCATGGGGAATGGAGAATCCACATGGGTACAACTGGTGTTGGTTGGGTACCACGCTGCAGTGTCTGTCGGTGGCGTCGGGTGGACATGCATGACACGCAGGACACGCAGGATGCCTGGACGAGGAGGGTGTCTGGGGACCATTGTGGCAGGGTGTTGTGGCACATGGAGGAGGTGGTGCATACAATCCACAGGACATTGCTGAGAGGCTGGCAATGGAGGATGCCATGTGTGAGACGGTGGGCCGATGCAGCGGGCGATGCAAGTGCAAAGCCCCTGCACCAAAATTCCAATGGATGCGGCAGGCGGAGATGCCCGAGTGTTGGAAGTACATGGTGCCCAAGCTCACGGCCGCTGGGGTGGTTGCTCTGTCATGTTGTTTGTCGTACGAGCAGTTCTGGCAATACTGTGGTGCCTGTGGGGTGAAGGTTCTGCGGGAGGGGGGGGAGACAGCCATGCCAGCGCAGATATTGCATGTGACGAACCAGGGACAGAGTGTGCGCCAGCGTGTGAAGGAGGGAATGAAGGGGAGACCGGTTGGGTTACCTGACAACCCCCCCCCCGTGTCCGTGTGGGGGTGACCTGAGGGAGGCACCAATGTATACATCGGTGGTATACAACGAGGTCGTGGGGTTACATGTCCACAACCAGCAGGAGTACAAGTTGGTTGTGGACCATGAGTTTCTCGATTGCCTGGGGTGGCAATGGTCCTTGCATGCCATGGTGTTGCACATTGGAGCGACGAGGGAGGAGGGTCACTTTGTGGTGCATGTCGTTTTCAACGACAGGTGGTGGTTGTGTAACGACACCACGGTGAAGGCCATGAATCCCCCCCCCCGACCCGCGAAAGGCGACGTTTCTGCTATACAAGCGGAAACAGACAGATTTGGTTGTACCAGACATGTCGCAGCGTGCCTCCCAACGGACAGGACCGCCGGCCCCTGGTCAGACACGGGATGCCCGGAGCGTACCTACTGACACCTCGGTGCCAGCCATGGCGCTGGCACCAGGTGCGTCCCCCCCCACCCCTCCTTCAACACAGGGTGCATCAAGAGCGGGGTACATCAGGAACAGGCCTATGCATGCCCAGAGCGTGCCTATGGACGCCTCTGTGCCAGCCATGGCGCTGGCACAAGGCGCACCCCCCCCTTCCCCAACTGCTTCAAGGGTAGGGGACATGAGTACGCATGCCCAGAGCATGCCTAATGAGATGTGTGTGGCTGCCTCGGCACCGCTACAGACGTCCTCAGAATTTGTTGAGGCAGTGGCACAGTTGCTGCAGAAGCGCAAGGTGCGAGTGGCAAGGCATCTGAGAGTGCGTGTTGAAGCACACCAGATGCAAATGAGAGCACGGCATGCAAAAGAGTGGGATGCGCGGCATGCAGAGCATGGCATGTCACAATCCTCCGTGGCACAATCAGTCGAGCAAGACAGGTTGAGGTCTGTTGCATTGGCCGCATCGGGGAAGGACGCATTGTGCGTGTTGATGCAGGCCACTCCCATGCAACTGGACAGTGGTCCAAAGACACTACAAATGTTTGTAGCCGCCCATTGGCAGTATCAGTTCACGACAAGTGGGGGTGTTGAGTGTGTGTGTTGTGCGTGGGCAAATGTGTGTGGCATTCCTCGGGTGGCGCGTCCCCCTAAGAAAAGTGAAGCCATGGTATTGGGAACATATGCTGTAGGGATGCGCATGAAGACCTCCGGCCCAAAAACGTGGCGGAAGGAGGTGTTGGAAAGCCACTTGGGGTTATCACGTGGCACAACATCAAACCGAAAGAATCTGCATAGGCCAGGGCACCACCACCGATTGGCTGAGGACAGTTTCAAGCTGCATTGTGCAGAGCGGTATCGCGCATTGTGCCCCACTGCTGCTGCCACAGCTGTGGTGGTGGGAGCGACCGTTGTGTTCATCAGGGGGGAAGCCATGGACATTGGTGTGGCTATGTCGGATGCTGAGGCAGCCATTCTGTCACGGTTGGTTGAGGTGTATATAGGGTTACGCATGTGCACTTCCATCCGTGCTATAAGTGAGCGCATCCTTCTGCACTGTTCTCTGACATCCGCCCCTGGGCACCATGCATCACGGCGGTGGATAGTTGAGAAGGCTATTGCCGCAATGCATGATGCCATGCAGGATGAGGTAACGCATGCCCTATTCCTGGCAACGTTCATTGCAGTGTTGCTGGACGGCTCGGATAGGCAGAGGCATCGCATCAATGAGTATGCCATTCTGCTTATTTTCCCGGGGACTGGCCCTGGGGGCATGTGTGAGGTGTTCCTTGGTGTGGTGGATGTGGCCTGTGGTGATGCGCATGAGGTTGCAACGCAGCTAGAATGCGGCCTGATGTCCTGGATTCCTGACCGTGAATGGTGGGCAAAGAGGGTAGTGACCTTTGCAGTGGACGGGGCTTCTAACCTTGGTGTGCGGGGTGCCAGTGCGCGGCAGGTTGTTGATGTCTCACACATTGAGAGCAATGTGTTCGCCTTGATTGGGAAGTGGTTAGTGTTGATGACACCCTTGGGTGAGCCGTGCCATGTGTTGCAGCGCAAGTTGGGTCTTGCATTGGAGGCTGCTGGCCCAACCCATGTTGATTACTTGGCGGCCGTCAATCGGCAACGAGGCTTGTACAATGGGGCACGGCAGTGGAAGGAGTTGCAAAAGTGTGTGCAAAGGCATGTGCAGGATAAACGTAGTGGCTTGCAGCTCATCCCCACAAGTCATCGCATCAGGTGGTCACAGGCGCATGCACGGCGCAACACTGCTTTTTTGGCCAATGTCCCTTGGGTGGCACGACACTTGGATTCCAAGGTGCAGCATTCTACCAAGGAGGAGGATGTGTGGGAGGACTGCCATGATGCCAGTTTGCTTGCATGGGGGGTGGTCTACGGGGACATCCTGCATGGCATGCGGTGTTTTAACAGTGTGGCACAACTACGTGCGCCCACTGGTGCACACTTAGCCACTGCAACGGGTATGCTAGAAGCCCGGTTGCAGAGGGTGGCTCGCGAGGAGGGTCCAGGGTGGTTGCAATTCAAGGAGCAGACTGTATTTGGTGCGTGGCGTGGTGTGCAGTTGGTCCAGTTTGATTCAGGTGGGCAGAAGTGTGCAACAACCCCTCCTTTTCCAGGCGTTCAGGCGCGTGCAGTGACCGATGTATTGCTTGCAGGCATCAAGGAGGGGCAGGCAACCATTGACCCCAGGGGGGTGTTGGAGTGCGCAGTCTTGTTGGACCATGGCCGTTTCGTTGCCCTCCCGGTCAATGAGCCTGCTGCATATGGGGTGGAGCAGTTCCGTCAGTTCATGACTTCACACCAAGAAGAGTTGGGTGCAGCCAATGTGAACTGTGACCGTGGCTTGGTAGAGTGGGAAGGCCTTAAGGAGCACATGGTGCAGCACTTTGCAACTGTGCAAATGTCCAAGATGTGGGAGGCACTGGCACCTGAAAGGGCACATGCGCAGTGGGGGAATGTGTGGCGCGTTCTCGCATTATTGCGAACATATTGCCCCGCCGAAGCTGCAGTAGAGCGTGCCATCTCTTTGCGTGGGAGGTTCTGCAGTAGTATGCATGACACTGTGGAGACACATGTCCTGAGCATGTGCATGGCATTGCATTCCAACTTGCCCCCTTTACAGCAATGGGCAAAGGGACAAGGCGTTGCAGTGGCACGCCACCTGGCTGCCCATGCACGCTTCGATCTGCGCCCAAGACAAAGGGTTTCAAAGAAGGTAGGGGACAGAGAATCTGTGGAGGCTGCAATGCTTCAATGTCTGCAAGGTAATGAAGCAGTGGCTGATGATGGTGACAGCCTGCCCTTCTTTGGAGGGCCGGGTACACCACTGAGCTCAACGGCACCCCCAGGAAAGGGTACAGAACGGCACCAGGCAGATGTGGTCAGCATTGTTGCACCTGATGGGACCCCTGACTCACATGCTGGCAACCATGACTTCATCACTTTTCGCAGAGGTATGGAGTGTGCCACATGCAAGAAGGAGGTTCGCATATGGTGCAATACATGTCTGGTGTGCCATGCATGCTTTTGCGCAAGTCCACGTCCTTGTGGGAACGTGGTGGTGAATGTTGTAGATGATGTCTGTGATGAGGGGGAGAACAATAGTGCAGACGAATTGGCCACACCACGGAAGCCAAATAAGAGGCGTGGTGTGGCCAGGATGCAGGCGAAATTGGTGATGGCCACGCAGATGGCAGGCTGCGTGATTGGTCAAAGGGGGCGCTGTTGAACTGTCTGGATGTGCTTGGTGTGAAGGTGGCAGGTAACAGCGATCGGCAGGAACTGCGGGACCTTGCTACGCAGCATGCGTTGCCATTATTGGAAGAATGGGATGCCTTTGTGCCGGACACGGACCGTGTCACCCGTTCTGCAGCACCACCAAGCAGCTCCCAGCCCAGTTGCTCGCAGCCAGTGGATGACATGGATGGACTCATCATTGAATGAGAGGAGGCCCACGTATTTGCATGTGCCCTTTTGTTGTTGTGTGCTGTCTTCGAAGATTTTTCCCATTTTCCCTGTTTGCACATTTGATTTGATGTTCTGTGGCATTACCACGACCATTTTATTTGTGGATCTGAATTTAACTGATGCTGGTTGCAATGGTCATGATGCAATCCCTTGAGATGTTTCCCATTTGGCTTTTTTGTGTGGTGGTTGTTCAATTTTCCCACTTTTCCGGGTCCCACGTTTTCCCCTTTCCCCTTTCCCCTTTCCCCTTTCCCCTTTTTCCTTTCCCCTTTCCCCTTTCCCAAAGTACACAAACAAATTGTCTGCTCAAACAACCAAAATCAGAATCAAATTGAAGTTGTCACATACACTACTGTCAACAACAGGTGTGCAATTGCTTTCCAAACAGGGGGGTCTGTGTTTTCTGTGGCGCCTTTTCTCCTTGGGGGGGGGGGAGGGAGGCTGGAAAGCACCCGATAGTGGGGGGGGGGGATGGGTGGGGGGGTTTTCCTGTGAAGAATTTGGTGTGGACAGTGGCGGCGGGGGGGGGGGCATTGGACCCCTAGACCCACCTCCAGTACATAAGAATATCAGACATCTTCATGGACAGACCGCACACACAACATCCCTTATCAGACGTCAGACATCAGACCTTATACACATAGCTGAGCTACGGCACCCACCAGCCCGAATCCCAGCCAGCGATGTTCACGGGTTGCGCCACTCCCGTCGCGTAGCGGCCGGCTTCCCCCCTGTGGACCCTCAAGTTATATTGTACGTGGGCAAGAGGATGCCTCGAAGCTGATTGGGTACTGGCCCCTGACATGGAGTGCCGGCATGGTATATATCTGGGGTGTGGGTGCTGCTCAGGGCCACGGGGACGTGGAGTTGATACCGTGTTTCTGTACTATACTAGGGGACTGGTGCGGTGAATCGGCGGCGTACATTGTGGGGACGTGGGGGCGATGAAAGCTGAGGGCCAGGCTAGGCTGGAGCCTCCCAGAAATCCTGGCTATGCATATACGGATTATTGCGTGCTGGCAGTGGGATACGTGGAGTCAGGGGTGGTGGGCAATTACGAGTACGCAGATGGCAATGGATTCCGTGGGGTCACGGGTGATGGACGTCTCCACGGTGGTGGGGGTACGCGAACGACGGAGAGTCCGCTCTTGCTTCCCCGCATGCGTGCTGCTTTGTTCCTTGGTTGCCGCTTTGCGCCGGACAGAGAAGCCCTTGCTTTCTGCTTGTTGCGATGCTGCTGCGTTGCTGTGCCTTGCCCCCTTACCCCCGGCGAACAAACGGGCCAGCGCCCGTCGCCTTTGCTAATGCTAACGCTATGCAGTTGCCACTGCCCCCAAAGCCTGGTTGACCGGTATCCCCGATCCTCTGGGTCCTCCGTCATGCTGTGGGCCACCTCAGGCAGCCCTGGGACCCACGGGATCCAGCGAGGCAGGAACCACCTGTCGGCGCGAGATGCCCGGTAACTCCAGTAGACGGCATGATAAGTGGTATATATATATATATATATATATATATATATATATGTATATATATATATATATATATATATATGTATATATATATATATATATGTATATATATATATATATATATATATATATATATATTGTTGTTGTTTTAGTTGAGGCACTCAGCACGTGCCGGCGGGAGAAATTGCCAGACACGCTCTCCCTGGGAAGAGCGCAAGGGAGCAGTCGGCGGGCGCAACGCTGGCCGGGCGGGTGCCGACGATGACTGAGGGGGGGGCTGGGGGGATGCCGCCTTCTGTCCGTGGGGGCGGGGGGGAGGGGGCGCGCGTCACGGAGGGACGGACCACGTGCCCGTGTGACCCTGTTTCCTCCCCCGCCGCGGGGGGAGGGCGCGCGCACTTGTGCAACACGGAGGCGGGATGGGGGGCAGGATGGAGGGACCACCTGTCCGGGGACCTGTGGGGCCCCGACTCCCCTTGCTTCAAGCCGCCCCTCCCCCGCGACAGGGGAGGGGCAACTTCCTGTCAGAAGGTACTGCAAGGGGGTGGTAGGGGCGGGGATTATGTATGGTATATTCCCTGCGCCGGGGCGCCGCAGCTGCGGAAGGGCCGGAGCGCGCGGCTGCGCTGGTACGCAGCATGTAGCTACGCCGGGGCGCTGTGTGGGACTGCGTAGGGGCGCATTGCGGGGCCGCGGAGGCGCGAAGCACGCAGCTGCGTTGGAGCGCGGCGTGGGTCTGCGATGCAGCGCAGCATGCGGCTGCACAGGGGGCGTAGTGTGGGGTCGCGCTGGGGCGCAGCCTGCGGCTGTGCTGGAGAGCCCCGTGGAGGGTGGCTCACTGGCCCACCGCAGGAGAAGCGGCCGCCGGGACCGCTCTAGGTGCTGTGGCTGAGCACTGCCCGGAGCACATGGGGGTGATCTACCTGCGCGCCCCCGAACCGCAGGAGAGCGGGCGCGGAGGGGCGCTGCCCGAATCCTGTGGGGCCTGCACAGCACAGCTGGTGCGGCCTTGGCGTGCGGGGCCGGGGAGGGAGCGGCAAGCGGGGGGCCAAGGGCCGGGAATGCGCTGTTTCGCAGTGTGGGGTCACGCCGAGGCGACGTGCGGGGCACCGATGGGGCGTGGCACAGCTGAGGGCATACCAGCCTAATTTGACTGTGCTTGTCCGCAGTCCAATTTGCGGAGACGATCAGGCATTGTGCACCCCGTGGCATGGCCTGATACTGTGGGTCAGGACGCTCAGTGCTGCACAGTACCATGTGCTCAGGTGCTGCTAACGCATGGGCGCGCACCTGTAGGCGGCGGTGCAAGGGGGGGGGGAGGGGAGGGAGAGGGAACGTCATGTGTGGGGGAGGTCGGTCGGGGCAGTGCCGTGCCCATCCGCTCTCCTGGCGGCCTGCACTGCCTGTATGGAGTGTCAGAGGGCGGTGCGGGCTCGAACCGCACGTGCGGGCCGCATCGCCCATGCCGGGGGGGTCCGGGGGGGTTTTTGGGGGTCAGAGCAGTTGTTTGGAGGGCGGTGCGGGCTTGAACCGCACACCTGCGGGCCACACCGCCCTTTTGGTCCATGGCAGAGCGCAAGGGGTTCTTGGGTCCCCGCCCAGGGTTCTCGGGTCCCCACCCAGGGTCCTGGGGCCCCCACCCAGGGATTGTTGGTCCCCCCCTTTCATTTCCTGCAGGTGGGCGACAGGGGCCACGAGGGCAGGGGGACACGATGTGGGCAAGGCGCAGGAGGTGGCTAGGGGGAGGAGTGTGACGCACGCAATGCCATGCGGCTACAGGGGGTAGCCGGAGGGGGGCGGGGGGGGGGGGGGGGTGCAAGAGAGAGGGAGTAGGCCTGGGACCCCCGCTGGCAGTGGGGGGCCCCGGTGTTGTCTTGACGTCACGGAGCGAGGTCGGTACTCTCGCTGCACCTGTGAGGCGAAAAGGAAAGGAGGGGACAGGGAGGGAGGGGCGGCGTGTGCGCGCCTGCTCGGGGGGAGGAGGGTCGGTGCGCTCGGCCGCCAAGCGTCACCGTGTGGCCGTCCGCAGCGGGCGCGCGGCCGGGGCTAGGCAAAGTCGGCCGGGGAGCCTGGGGCGCTGCAGGTGACGGGGGGGCTGTGGACGGCGATGGGGCCTGCACCCCGCTCGGCGGGGACGAATCTTGCCGAGCACCATCCATGGGGGCGAATCCTGTTGGAGGCGGGGGAAGTGCCACACCGTCCCCGCGGCCGAACCGGACCGGGACGGGCCCCGCCGGAGGGATACCGGGGGGGCGCGGGGGGCTTGGCACCGGGGCTCTGGGGCCCCGGTCCCGGGAGTTCCTGGGCCGGCGCGGGGGCGACCGACCGCGCCTGAGGGCTGCGGCTGGTGAGGGGGGTTGTGGATCGGCCGGGCTGGCTCGGGGGCGAACCCCGAGAGGCCCTCGGTGGCAGGGCGAGGGCTCCCGAGAGCGGCCGTTCCCTGTGTGTGGGGGGGGTTTGCTCCCCGCCCGGTGGACGATGGGGGCCCCTCAGGAGGGAGGGGGGCGGCAGCGCGCGTGGCGCCGTGTGTAGGGCCATGTCGTTTCATGGCCGCGCGGCATGGGACTATATCCCCAACCCTCCGCGCCGGAGTCCATTTTTTTGGGGGCGGGGTGGGGGGTGGGTGGCAGTTGTTATGAGCCCCCTCCATTTGGGGGGGGGGGGGTGCGCCGGTGGGAGCTCAGTCCGGCGTGGCCGAAAAAACCCGGTGGCGTCCCCGGGCCCTTGGGCCCCTTCGAGGACGAACCTCAGATTCGCGGGGGGGGACTCCGCTTTATATATATATATATATATATATATATATATATATTTATATATATATATATATATATTTATATATATATATATATATATATATATTTATATATATATATATATATATATATATATATATTTATATATATATATATATATTTATACATATGTATATATATATATATATATATGTATATATATATGTATATATATATGTATATATGTATATATATATATATGGCATAACTACTGCAGTGTACCTACCAGGGTATAGGGGGTACAAGGGCTACACGGGAGGGAGATAGGGACCCCCCCCCTATTTTGGGGTCGGGAAACACAAAAAAACATGTTTTAGAAGTGAATTGGATGGTTATTAGTGGGTATTTGGTCCTATAAAGGGCTCACAATGGCTAAGAATAGGGTATGACATCACTGCAGGTAGGATCCTAACCAGAGTACTAAAAATAACCACTAAATCCTAGAAATACCCCACCCCGACCCTATATACATCCAATAACATAGTAATTTAACGTTTTTAACATACTCTTGTCCATTTTCATGTCCCTCAAACTATTATTGGGGGTATTTGGTGCTAGTGTTAGGGGTTTGGACCACAATTGTACCTATGTTTAGTACTTTGGTTAGGATCCTACCAGCAGTGATGTCATACCCTATTTTTAGCCATTGTGAGCCCTTTATAGGACCAAATACCCACTAATAACCATCCAAATCACTTCTAAAACATGTTTTTTTGTGTTTCCCGACCCCAAAATAGGGGGGGGGTCCCTATCTCCCTCCCGTGTAGCCCTTGTACCCCCTATACCCTGGTAGGTACACTGCAGTAGTTATGCCATATATATATATATATATATATATATATATATATATATATATATATATATATATATATATATATATATATATATATATATATATATATATATATATATATATATATATATATATATATATATATATATATATATATATATATATATATATATATATATATATATATATATATATATATATATATATGTATATATATATATATATATATATATATATATATATATATACATATATATAAATGTATATATATATATATATATGGCATAAGGTGGGACGCCCCCCCCCCCCACCCCCGTGACTCGGGGAGGATTGGAGGGCAAGTAAGGACCACAGCCCCTATTTCAAGGGTTGGGGACACAAATAAACACCTTTGAGAAGGTTCTTGGATAGTTCGGGTGGAGCATTTCGGCGCACAAAGGTGTGGGTAGGCCTAAAAATAGGGTATGACATCACCAAAAATAGGGTCCTAACCAGTGAACTAAAAATAGCAAAATATGCAAGGTTGGCTTAAAAATTGGTACGCTGGGGTGTAGGTGCCCCTTCCCCTGCCCCTAGTGGGGCAAAAGGGTGATGAATGGATCCAACGGAAGGCATTGGCGGCAATGGTGTGGGGTGCTGGTGGTTTTTGTGATGTAGAGAGGGCTATTTTTAGGATTTTGAGGCTATTTTTGGGATGATGTCACTCGGTAAGAAATACCTATTTTTGGCCACTTTGAAGGGTCATAGCGGCCCACCACTGTCTCCAATCACTCTAATTCCTCTTTTTTTGAATTTCTCGACCCAAAAATAGGGGGGGGGCGGGTCCTTGGCCCCAACTCAACCGCGGCCGGTGGGTCCGTGGAGGTCCGTTAGCAGTGACGACCCCAGTCGAACACGAGCGCAAAGAAAATGGATGATACATATACGTATGCAGGGTCCATGGTCCAGGGTCCACGGTCCAAGAAGCACAGAGAGCTCAAAGCATTAGAAGTGACGACCACAGTCGAACACGAGCGCAAAGAAAATGGATGGTACATATACCTATACATATACGTATACATAGTCATAGTCATAGTCATAACCACTTATCATGCCGTCTACTGGAGTTACCGGGTATCTCGCACCGACAAGTGGTTCATGCCTCGGTCGATCCCGTGGGTCCCAGGGCTGCGTGGGTGGCCCACAGCTTGACGGAGGACCCAGAAGACCGGCGATACCGGCCAACTTGGTTTTGGGGGCAGTGGCAATTGCAAAGCGTTAGTATTAGCAACGGCGACGAGCCCTGGCCTGTTGGACCGCATGGGTAAACGGGCACGGCATCACAACGCAGCAGCATAGGGACAAGCAGAAAGCAAGGCTGCCTCCTACGGGTGCAATGCAGCAACCAAGAAACAAAGCAGCATGCATGCGGCGAAGCAAGAGCAGTCCCCGTCACGGTGTCCACCCGTGGTATCCTTTTGCGTTTCATCCCGTCGGACCATGTGCACTGTGCAAGAGGTAGCGCACGTGCATAAGTCCAAAGATGCGCAGCCCGGGTGTCTGGGGAGCTCCAGCCTAGCCCGGCCCTAAGCCTTCATTGCCCCCTTGTCCGCATCGTACAAGCCATAAGTACCATGTGCCCACCCCGGGCACCTCCCGCGTAACCCCAAACTGAGATACATCATCGTATATAAGCACGTAATAATACTCCATTGCCACCAGTAGCCATGAGCCGCGCCCGCGGTATACCCCCTTGGAACCCCACACACACACACACAAACACACACACACATATATATATATATAGCACTGATACCCTCTCCCCAAGACTGTGACCTGAGCTGACCCGTGGTATTTGTACATACCCTCATATAATATATCACCTGGGTCCACAGGGACGATGCCCGCACTGCGAACACGCAGTGGCGCGACACACAGACGAAAGCAGCACGCATTGCCTACGCGGTGGTAGGGAGCACGCAAGGCTATATAGGGGGAACATGACATGAGCGGCCCATGATGAAGCGTCGTACACCGTGTCTGTATGAGAGGTCCAACGGCACACGCCTATGCTATAAGTAGGCATGCCACGTTGTCGGTGATAGCTGAACCTGCCGCCTGGCCGCCGCTGCGGCGGAGATGGCAACACCACGGGAGCTGGCCAATGAGTGAAGGTAAGGGTCAAGGGTAGGCGTCAGGGCAATGTATGTGGGCCACATGAGGTGCACCTGGTTACCACGGCCCGGGGCAAACGTCTGGTGGGTACCCCTACAGGGGGTGGATAACCAAGCTACGGCACCCACCAGCCTGAATCCCAGCCACCAATATTCACGGGTTGTGCCTCTCCAGCTGTGGGACCGCCGCCGGGCCATGCCGCCACAGCACCGCGTTGGCCCATTACCCGCGGGTGCCTTTCCCCGCGCTCATGACCGGCACCTCTCCCGCCGCCGTGCTACTGGTTTTGCGGGCAGAGGTTAGATTTTTAGGCTATGTACATGCCCGCAGGCACTATCCCTCTGGTTTGGTTCAGGGGCCGGGGGATGCCCCAGTACCCCCTTTGAGTTGTTCCAATGGTGAGAGTGACACCCCAGCACCACAATGACTCGCCCGAGGGGTCGCGGGACACCCCAGTACTCCCACCGACTTGTTTTCGGGGGCCCCAGGCGGCCGCTATACCTCCCCGAGTTAGTCCCGGGCTTAGGGAACACCCCCACGTACTCCCACTGATTTTGCTCTTGGGCCCATGGGCGGCCCCAATACCTCCTCGGCTCCACCATTACACCATCTGCCACCCACTTGTAGCACCCCCACAGAAACCATGCGGCCGGCCATACGGCTGTGACTCCATGCGCCGCCCGGCCTAGCAAGCTGCTACCCGGCCAATACCAGTAGTGGTGGTACAGGGACGTAGACGTATCCACTCAACCCCCAGAGTAACCTGAGGATGAACCCCCGTGCCTGCCGTAGCATGGCCGCCATTAGAGACCCCGGTGCCATGGGAGTACCATATCGGGGTTTGGGCCTTATCATCCTGGTTGAGACGACCCATGATACTTCACTTTAGTATGCGACGACCCGGGGCAGGCAGGCGTAGCCTTACTTCACCGGTCGAACCGCGTGTGCGGAGGTGATACAGTGCACTATCAGGCCGGCACGACCTGCCACGTCGCAATGGCCGTCATATCACGTCCGCCGTTGCCGCACACACATGCTGGTAGGAGACCACTTCTCAAAGGCCACCACCACCTTCGCGTCCATTAGACGGACAACACTCGGCTTGTCCCCCATCTTCGCACCCGGCCACGCAGCAACACCCCCAAAACCAATAGCTCCCCTATAAAGTTCCTCGGTGATACAAGAGCCACAGAACTCGTGAGTCATCGTCCGCGCAGCCCACCACATCAGTAGGGGCAATGCTGCAGTCGGGTCATCTGGGCAGCGCGCTCCCTCCACCTGGACACCCCGCACGTCACACTGAATCGCCCTCCACGCACCTGACGACAGTTGTGTTGAGTGTCGTAGCGCCCATCTGCCACCCCCTACCGGCGCGCTCTTAGCATGACCCACAAAGTGGGATAGAGGCACACTGATGCACGCATACCGGCGCTGTTTCGGCGCACCTGGTGTACTTTAGCGGACGCACCGACCGTCATGCGACACAGCCGCCATCAGAGCGCTCAGACCACAAGTCCTGCCATACATCATTGCAGGCCTCATGGTGGCGGAGAAGCGCACCTACCAGTGCATGAGCAGTGGCGCTGCGGAGCTGGCTCTGCTTCGCTTGGTCCCACGTGGACGCCAGTACGAGAACTGGCTGTCCGTCCAATCCCCCCGAGAGGTACTCTAGTAGCCGGGGCCACCGCACTGCCTGGACACTGGGTTGGCACTGTGCCAGGAGCCCCCACCTATAGTTCTGCACTTGCCCTGGCTTGACCGGGGCTCCGGGCCGATGCGACCAACAATGGCTGCCCGCCGGACTAGGCCTCAACTACCGGCCCAAGGTCCAAGGTATCCAACTAGTGACGGGCGTGTGCAACCACATTGTCATCCCCATATGGCAGCGACAACAACACCTCCGTGACGCGACCTCGCGCGTCGTCCCCCCAGATCCGCGCAAGCTGCTTGGACCCCACCAGAACTGCCATGGACCTTTGCCCCTCTGCAACCGTAACGATCCTATGTAGCTACTGGTCATGCAGCCACAGTGCCCCCAAGTCGAACACGGTGGCCACGGCTAGAACCGGGAGGCAGCACAACGGTTGCTGGAAGATTGGCACCACTTCACGGGGCCAGCCCATGATGTTCCCGACAGCACGATGGCTTGCAAACGCCTTGAGCCAGGTTCGTCACGACCATGTGGGTCACGCATCATGGTACCACCGCTGGTGGCCGAGGACTGTGCGGACACTGTACGGGACCGCTCCCGGAATGCGGGGAAGTTTTGGGCTACCCAGGATTGAATCTACCGGCTAAAGGTCTGCAGCGCCGCCGCCATCCACTGGAGAAACGTGGACATGGCCTCAGCGTGTGTAATGTACGGCCTGGACACCAGCAACGCGTGCAGAGGCGCCCGCTGAAAGGCCGCCTGTAGGGTGCCTAGGAGGCCATCGAAAGGGTTCCACGGCAGCAACTAACTCACCCTTCCTGCCGGCGGACACAAAGGGGTATCACCTCGCAGGAATGCATACACAGCCTTCCTCCGATCGCGCGGCGGCAGTTGCATGATTTTGGTGAGCCGATGATTCCTCCGGGTATAACCATGTTCTTCAATCTGGATCATGTCCTCCAAGAACAGCTTGGCCTTCGCTGGGGCCCGGGACGACTTACCCCTCACCGAGGCGAAGAGCCGCTTGAGTTCTCTTGGGACTACTCTTGTCATCAGGGACTCTGTCCACTTGCACACGTGCTCTTTCGAGGACATCAACTCCATGGCTTTGTCCGCGAGTGGCAGGTCCGCAGTGAACTCCTCAACTTTCGCACACAGGAGCCGCGCCACCGCTTCGTGCCTTTCACAGAGTATGCGCATGTTGCCCGTGTCCTCCTCGGGTCCTCCACCGAAGTTGCAGGGAAGCGCCGGAATCACTGTACAGGTGATTTTTTGCCTCCACCGTCGCATGACTTGCATGGTGGGGAGTAGGCCGTCCCGTGCTCGCAGCAGGTCTCGGTGCGTAGGGCCATGACGCACCGTTCCCAGAGGCACAGCTTCACAAGTATCAGCCGACGGCGTGTGGGCCCTGGTCTGAACCGCTAACGAGTTCCACACCACCTCCTTGCCCTGCTGGAGGGCCCGCATTGAGGGCACATGTGGTTCTAGCACCCCACCTTCATCACGCACCAAGAGGGTTGCGTGTTCCTTTGGCAATAGGTGGTGTACGGGCGGGGCCTTCGCGTGGGCCGCAGCGAAGTCCCGTTCCTCCAACGGGACTGCTGCCAAGTGCGAGCTCAGCTGTACCAACATTGTGGATAATTGACACCAAGATTTTCAGGGGCAGGCTGTATTGGGGACACTGCAAGATCTCTTGACACAGGATGAGGAATTTGATCTTACATGCAGTGAAAGGGTGAATCAGGTATACAGACTGATGAAACAGTTGAACAATCTTAGGACGGTGTGTGCGATTCGCGAGTCTGAGCGTATTGTTACCAATCCACTGGACGTAGCGGGAAATATGTACCTACTGTGAACGGAACTTTTGAATGAGTACGCTCACCTTGCTGATTTTCAGCCCGTTTTCCCTATTGTGCCCTGTCTTTGTGCCCATCTGCGGTGCTTACTTCACCTAAAATTCATCAAAATTCGTACCGCGCAATTTGTAGCTTGAATAGGTCATAATGTAGCTTAATTTCGCAAATAAAATTCGAATTCGCGTTCGCATTCGCAACTTAAATTCGCCATTCATATGTGCCTTCACCGCGAACTTCGCGCGAATGTCCTTTGCTTTTCGCGTCAGCATGTTGTTTTTGTCGTATGTCTTTTGTTCAGACCTCACTTTCGCTTTTTCTGTGACCATGTCCAGCCAGCAGTCGATACCCATGTCCCAGATCGGGTCCCTCTCCCTTCCCGACCCGGCCGACGGCACCCTGGGCCACTACCAGCGCCTCACCCTTCGCGCCGGCACGTTGGAGGAGGCCACGTACACGGGGGGCCTGGCAGTGGAGGAGGTGGTGGGGTTGGCCAAAGGGTTGGCCATGCCCCCCCCAGGTGATCCATGTGGACATGCGCACCCCCAAAAGGGCGGGATGGTTTGCGAAAAAAGGTTGGGCCACTCACCTTTTCCGGGAGTTGCAGGTGGCCCTCCCGGGGTTGCGGGCCGTCCGGCTCATTCCCGCCCGCGACACGGTTGAGAGCCTTTTGGGAATCATGGCCACGCACACCGTGGGCAAGCCCAAGCCTAGCCTTTGTGCCATGTACCCCACCACTGGCCTCGTTCAGTGCCCCATGAGGATGGACATGACTGCCATCAATAACTATTTTCCCGCCGGTGAGCCGCAGGCTAACCATTCTAACCTTCCTTTTCAATTGCAGGGAGTGCAGGCCCAGTGGTGGGACGATATGGGCATCTTGCCCAGCCACCCGACCGTGCCCTCCCTCCACCACATCCCCGATATCACTGTGCCCACTCTCCATAGGATGAAGGGGCTCGGTTGCTATCGGGGAATCGCGGACCCCCCCCCCCCTTCATTAGGCCCAAGCCCCCCTTGCGCATGGCACCCCTGCAGGACCCCCCCTCGTATGCCACCGCTAACCCCTCCGTGAAGGCTGACCGCCCAGCCCCTCCGATGGCTCGCAACTTCGTGGACGGCCCGCAAACCCAAGCCCAAGCCGGGGTAGCAGCAGGAGGTGGGGGGAGCGAAGGGGGGGTGGCAGCGGCGGGGGGGGGGGGTGAGCGACGGGGTGGAGTACCTCATGGCGGGGAGCCAGGCCTGGAAGTCCTAGGCACAGAAGGTGAAGGGGGAGCTCTCAGCAGTGGCCGCCACCGCGCGCCTGCTGCTTGGCCAGAAGGAGGGGGGGCTGTCCTTCGAGTCGCTGGTGCCAGGGTATAAAGCTGCCTTGGACAGCCATGACGCTGTTGAGAAGCGTTACCCGAGGGACGCCCTGGTGGAGGCCGCCACTAACCCTGCCTTCAAGCCCCCCACGCCCCCCGAGGCCCAGGGCTCTAGGAGCTCCATTGGCACTGCAAGCCAGTAGTTTCACCCTGCGAACGGCCCTTTTTAACCCTTGTAAATTACACCGCGGCCAACCATTGTCCTGAACATGCTACGAACTTCGCGCGGACTTCGCGCAATTCCTTGCAAATGCGCGACCGACCCAGCCGACCACTGTCCTGGGATTTTTTGCGAACTTTGCGCGAACTTTGCGCGAATTTATTCAATATTTTTGTTTAATAGTGGTTCCCAACACATGGGGTGTACAAATGTGTTGTACAAATTTTTTGTTGTGCCGTGGATGCCAATGGGGCTGACTTTGTCTGACTTTCTTGACTTTCATAAGCAGCATGCATTGCCTTTTGCCTATTGTCAGTGTTTTTTGTCATGGGACGTGGGAGTGGCGACGAGGGGAAGAAGGCCCTTGCCCATGTCAAGTCCAGGCAGCACCGGGCCCGCCGCTTGAAGACATTGCAAGAAGTTGTATCGGAGGAACTGGGAGCCGAGTACCTGGTGAGGCACCTTCCGGACACGGGGCAGATTGTCCTCACGCCAGTAGACGGGGGGGGGGGGGTGGTGCTCTACCCACTGCACCATCCATGTGGGAGAAGACCGTCACAGCGGTGTGGCACATCCAATCGCTGCACCTGTCCAGGACGGAGGCGCAGTACCTCACTCCCCGTTTAGTGGAGGGAGTACCATGGGAAGACGTGTGGGTCACCATGCAGCAGCTTGCGCAGCCCGCATTGGTGGGGTTTGTAGCCAAGAGAGGGGATGACACGGAGCTATACGGAGCCTTTTGCCCGTTACCGGCGCGGTTGCAACACTTGTACCGTTGCCGACCGGTTGAACCCGCCCACGTCCAGAAAACCGGGCAATCCAAGGCTGCATTGGATGCCACTAGCAGCGGACGGCACGTCGCGGCACGAGGCGTCCTTCATGCATTGCACCCTCGGTGGTACCCGTAGCCCCGATCAACTAGCAAGTTGGTGGCTATGGGGGGGTAGTGAGGAGTGTTCGACCTTGTACGCGGCTGCTCAAGAGGTTGACTTCGACCAACAGTTGTGGGATGCTAGTAAGGTTGTCTTCCAAGACACTTCCGGTGCCGACCGGGAAACACTTTTCTTCCTCTGTGCTAATGGCAAGGCACAAATTTTAATGGCCAATTGTAAAAATTTCAAAGCCGAGGCTCCACGAGCCATGGTTTGTTGGGTTTGCGGCCGCAATAGGCCCGACTGCCTTGCCAATTTGGGCTTGGAAACCACCATTGACGGGTGGTCGGAGGTTGTGCTCCCCATGGGACCCATATATAGACACATGCCAGCCAAACGTCGCATTGCCGACTACGGCTTGCACGGGGTGCTGCGGGTAACTATTTGTGGTATTTCCGGAATGAGGGATGCGGTGTCGGCTGCCACTGGCAAGTCCGCGGCGGTCGTCGTCCGCAATTTTTTCCAACCCATCCTAGATGTTGCCCGCATGGCAGCCAAGACGGTAACAAAGGGTAGGATGGCAAAGGGCAATGACACGGCCAACGCAAAGGGAAACGTTAGGCTAGAGTGTGCCGCGGCTGTGCAACTCATGCGCACCCGGAGGTGGGAGGCACTCATTGCCGTGTGCCTTGAAGAGGGGGGAATGAACAACAAGCGGGTGGCGGGGAAACCGTGGGGGGATGTTCGTAGGCAGTGGTGGGACAATTTTGCCAAGATGTGTATGTATGCATGGCGGACATCTTGGGTGTCCGGGGCAGACCAAGGAAGGTTACGTGATTGTAGCATAGCAATGGGCAAAGCCCACTTACCCTTGGAATGGCCTAAGCTATTGTGGTCACATTTGTGGATTGACCACGTGTATTTTTTTGCCAGCCAATGGAGAAATCACACCTGATTGTCATGCTTCACCATGGAAGGCAGCCACCGTAGGCTCAAGCGCATGTTGCGCAACAGCGGGGGCCGAAGCCTCCTGCGTGGGCGGCTAGGTGTGTAGGTTGTCGTTGACAACCACACCATAGACGACGGCCTCCGCGCGGAGGGGTGGGACGTCACAAAGAGGTCCATGCGCGGGCAAGGCCCAGTGACCGTACAACAATTGGCTAGGCGGGCCCGTAAGAGGGCCCTTAGTGACCTCAACTATGTACATACCCTTACGCAACGTTTCAGACGCCGCAAACAGCGCAAACAACGAGCATAGTACGTTTGGACAGTTCATGGCCGGCGAAGGGGACGTGCGTGTTATTGTGAATTAAGATGTGCATGCATACCCGTACGCGCATCTGGGACAAATTCGCGCGAAGTTCGCGCGCGCTTCGCGCGAATTTGTCCCAGATTCGTATTCGCAAGTGTCGCAGCACACACAGGCGAACGGCACAATACGAATAGGGCATTAAACGGCTACCATGGCCACACAGTGTATGGCGAAGGGGTGGTTTTTTCTCGCAGGGACCTGTATTTTATCTTTTTAGAATTTGTGAAACGATATCCTCCATTCCAACCCATTGAAAAAGGCCTTTTTCGGACAAAATAGTTGTTTTTGGTACCCATATTCGCTCTCTCATTCAAAAGTTCACTTAACGGCAATTCGCAAAGGGTACATATGAAGGGTTTCTAGGACACAGTACTTGTGCATGGCACCAGCACGGTTTCGGAAATCAACATGTATCTCAAAAGCCTCCCGAAGTTCCACAGACGTGCAGTGCAGTCAGGTTTGCTCCTAAGACCCTATGATTACTCGCTCACGGTCGCAGCACTCAACAGACTCAAAACAGGGCCTTCGCCAGGTGAGGATGGAATACCAGCACACTTTTATCAGACCCTGGGAGAGACCTTTCTTCCCCAAATGCACCCCATTGTACAGCGCATATTTGACACACAAGTCGTACCACCCAATTGGGTGGTAGGACTGATCAACTCCATGCCTAACGTTTCAGGAGTCCCACAAGTTGAACAGTTGGGACCAATTGCGCTCCAGAATGTCATACTCAAATGGTTCAGCAACATACTGTTTATTATGTTGGAAGCCTGCATTGACTACCTTGTTCCCCTGTCCCGGAAAGGTTCCTTTCCTGGCCGGAAGATCTTTGAGCATATCTGGGATACAGTGGGAGGGTGGTTTCATATGGAACATGGTGCGTTCCACTCGCTAGACTTCTCTAAAGCATACGACGCCATACAATTCAACGTCTGCGTTGATGTGTTCCAAGTCATGGGTATCCCACAATTTTCAATTCAAGTTGTTCTTGCGCTTTTAAAAGGACTGCGCAAATACATTGTCAATGGACAAATTGTGCATGAGATTATGCATGTGCCACAGCCAGGAATTAGACAGGGTGATCCGCTTTCACCCTACTTGTTTGTGCTCATGGTGTGCCCGTTGTTGTATGATTTACAGCAGCACTGCCCCAGTGCAGTACCACGAATGTATGTTGACGATTTGGCTTTAATCTTTACAGGTCGGAGTACACGGGTGCATGCTATGGTTATGCAGGATTTACACAGATTGCAAATTTTTTCCAAGTTGTCAGGGCTTAAAATCAATGTGGACAAGAGCAAGCTGCTCCTAAAAGGGGACCTGAGCCCGGCTAATTACAGAGACACCCAACTCCTCATTGTATCCAAGTTAAAATATTTGGGGGTCTGGATTGGTCACATCACAACAGAACAAGCGTTCATTGAATGCTTAGCAATTGCACTGAAAAGAGCACAGTTCTTACGTAAGCTACCACTGGGTTTAAATGAAAGGGTACTGATTCTCAAAGTTTGGATCCTACCGCTCTTGAATTTCACAGCCCGAGCGTATCAGCCCAACGACTCAGTCATCTCACAGCTCCGCAATATATATTGGGTGGGATTAAAGCTTACCAGTTGGTCTGTCATGTTACCAATATTGTCGCAGCCTCCAGGGAAAGGAGGGTACAACCTTTTGCAGCCGGAGGCATACCTGCATTGGCAGTTTCCACACATGTTTGTTAGCTTCATTAGGCAACCACACAAACTATCGGCCGACATTTTGCGGCCAATGACTGACTGGTCCAAACGCATTGGGCTGGTCCAGCATCCAGGGTTCTTACCACTGTGGCAAATAGGCATCACAGAGTGGAAGCATGTTCCTTATTTGGGGTTGTCGGGTAAAAGCTTTTCGTGTCTCAAGCAGCGGCATGAACCGTATGCATCACCACTGGTCTCCCTGCAAAACCTTCCTCTGTGGCACAATGCGCCGTGTCGAAATGAGAATCATCACACCTATCACTGTCCTCAACTTGTCACGAAAGGGGTAGTGCATTGGCATGACATCTCTCGTGACGCTGTGATTAAAGGAATAGCACACACATACAAATCCCCTTACCGCATTGCTACCAAGAGACCGTTGCATTGTGCCAATTTAAATCCTATTGAGCTCTCTTGTCCCAGCTTCTGGGAGACCTGGGGATCCCGAGATATGGTCAAACACATCCTCACTCTTCCAGGTGGTTTCTGTAAAGAGTCACAGTTTCCTTGGAAATACTTCAAGCCCAATCAGTATCCTCCACAGCTCAGGGACTTCATACATAGAGCGTTGTGGGGTAAGCTAAGCACAGAGGACAGAATACAGCCAATGACAGGGCACATTGTGGGATGTCCCATCTGTGGAGCTGATGAGGACAATTTGCACTTCCTATTTCACTGTTCCTTGATTAAAGTAGCAGCTGATTGCATTGACAAGGCCTTGGGCAGTTACATTGATGTGCATAGCATATCACACTCAATTTTGCAATTTGCAAGCACAAATGAGGGAGAGACCCTCGCAACCCTGCCGGGCAGAGTGCTTTGGACAGCACGACTGGCGATGTGCGTCGCATGTTGCCTTTTCCGTTTTAATGCGTTGCGTGACACACGCAAGTACCACACCTTTTTGTCGGTATGGGCCCAGAAGCTGATCGAGCTGGCCAAATGGCCGGGTGCAAGCAGTTTTTCCTCCTATTTTCGTTCTGTACGCCATGCAATACTTGAGCTCCTTAACACAGGTACATTAGTACCGAGATTTTTTATGGGGGATTGGTTTTTTACCTAGCAGGGCAATCAGCGATCTAAAAGACGCAAACTCAATAAGGAAGCAAGGGTGGCTCCGGCGTTAACAGAGCTGCAACCATATCTATCTGAAGAGTGGCTTGTATTTTACACAGATGAGTCCTCTGTGTGTATGGACGTGGTGGGATGGCTGGGTGGCTTTTCGGGTTTACTGCCCGCAGCTTAGGATAAAGCATGCCATGCCGAACCCGGAGGGAGAGAGGCAGACGAACAATGCTGCCGAACTATTTGCTGTGCTCAGGGTTCTCGAACACTTCACTACTGGTAGAATTTTGATTGTGTTGCATAGCACGATTGTAAATGATGCCATCAAGGGGGGCGTGCAGCAATGGAAGAACAATGGCTGGAGGTGTTCGACTGGACCGGTGGGTAACGTACATTGCTGGTCGGCCTCGCTTCAGTTTTTGAACATGCAAGGAAGAGAGCTCAGAACGGTGCTACTCCCCTCTCACTGTGATATTAGAGGAAATGAAGTAGCCAATGATCTGGCTGAATTGGGTAGGAGTCGCAACCCTTTGAATGTAACACACAGAGACAGAATGCAATGCAGAGCAGAGATCCTCAATGAAACTCCGTTGCGTGGGAGGCAGCGACCCTGCTCTGGATCCAATGGAACGCCAGTGCAGACAGACTTTGATACAGATTTTTACATTGATGTCGACCTGGGAGCAGACCTAGGCATCTGGGGCACACCGGTGCCCCCGGACGATCAGGATTTCATTCCCACGGTGGATGAACCAGAAGGGGATTTGCCTGTAGGCAGAAGGTTGTTTGAGTAGCAACAGCCTCAAAGGACGGGAGCTAGGTGGCCTGTTGCCCATTTGGCGGGCTGCCGGATACCTTTTGCCCACGGAAGTTGTTGCAGTTGTTGCTAACTGAACCCTTACGGGAGAACCTGGGAGGTTCATCATTCTTTCTGTGCCCACAACCATGGACTGGTCAGGTCCTGGATGTCAGCAGATAGAGTGCTTCGCCGGGCGGGTGCCCAGTGGCTTTTTGCCCCAAGAGGGCGAGTCGTCAGGCACCTTTTGCCCACAGAGACCCCTATCATCCACAAAGCAGTTTTACACCTTACACACAACTTTGCTTCCTGTGGCGGATACACCGGTGCCCGAAGACCTCTCGATGTTTTCTTCTTCGGGTGATGACACCCTTTCCGTTCATTTCGATTTCTATGTAATTATTGTGTCCTCAAACGTCAGCGCCTGAGCACAGGCCTGAAGGGTATCGACGCCCCTGGCGCCATGCCTACGCTACCCCCTCTATGTAATGAATGTTTTGTCCGGCGGTGTGTACCAGCGGTTATGCAGTTATAGGGCCGATGCTATATAGAGGGTACCCATCGTCGTAGTACACTGGTCGTGCGCTAGCCCCGAGGGTTGGGGAGCGCTGGTTCGATGCCCGGTATGGGCAGCCGGCATGTAGTGCGGCATAGCTTGCCGTGGCTTGAAATGCGTTGTGGGCGTGCTGTCCTCGTAGAATACTTGGGCATCTTCCGGTAAGGTATCTTTTTGTGTGTGTAGTATGATATGTTGGGCAGTTTGGTGTTGCCGCAACCGACAGAGCTTGTGGTGTTTCTGCGCCCTGTGGCGCCTTATGGCCAGGGCACCATGGCTTCTTTCTTCCTTACTTAGGACATGTCAGGACGTGCATGTCTGATGGCAGCGCATGGCGCTACATACGATATAATGTGATGCCAATGTAGGCGTGCACAATGAATGCCAGGTGAGTGCAGATGTCAAACTGCACATAGGTGTGTCACCAGATCTTTGAGTTCAGCCGCTGGCTGCAGGCTATGGACGACAGACATGGACTGTGTTGTGAGCACTGTCTGTGGACATAGAGCACTAAGGGGACACGAAGCATGTCGGTGCTCGCTATTGGTGAGTGATGATGTCGCCTGATCCATGTTGTATGTTAGCTACCAGCATTGTGTACACAGCATTACACTGAACTGAGTTGGATTAATGATGTGAGAGGCCCGTACCACCAAGGGATGGGGTCCTCCAACTCTGCGTGGCAGTCGGCGCAGCCCCTCCACGACCTAGTTCAACACCTGCTGGTTGATGAAATGGGAGGTTGGTCCTTTTATGCCGCGGTACAGGGCCTCGTGAGCCCTTTGGAGGTGCGCCCCTATGATGGAGGCATCCACAACATGAACCGTGTGGCTTGACGGAGGGGTGTGGAGCAGGTATGCGGCCGCCCCGATGATCTCCGCCTCAAGGACCGTGCCGCGGATGGCACCTGTCCATGTGGGGCTGCCATGGCTCGCCAGTGCCACGTTGGTGACCCCGTCTTCCTGGGGAGAGGCATCATACGACGTGACCTTTGCCGCCACTGTCACCTAGCAGTACCTGTGGGATTCCAGCCATGCCACGTCCGAATGTGGGCTCATCACGACTCTCCCTAGCAACGCCGCATTGGAGGCCGTCAGCTCCGGAGAGAGAACAGCCTTCGGCCGATACACTCCATGTGGCCGCCCGTGTACGTTGCATCTGCAAATGGACTTGATGGCGTCGAGGGCTATGGTTTACTCCGCTCCCCACATGCCCGTGGACTGTCTGCGGGACCAACACCGCTCGGCAGCGCCCTGTCGCCTTTGAGAATGGCGTGTCAAACCAAGGGACATGGGCGTAACAGCCACGCGTACCCAGGTGGAAGGGGTGTACAAACGTTGGAACATACCGATACCGCTGAAACCAGGGTGCAGGTGGGCCTGAGGGCGATAGGACGTCTCATAGGGCGTTCCGCGAGCCGGTCGGGGCTAAACACCGCCAGTGTGAGGGTGAACACCAGGGGAGGGAGCACGGCAAGTGGCAGGTTTAGGGACCTGAGGGGGTGCCTGTTGAGGGTAGGGCAGGGTGTGTATTGCCTGTGTGTTTTCTCACAGCGGTCCCGGCGTTACGGTGCCCTCTTCGGGCATTCGGCGAGCCAAGCTGGACTAGCTTCCACACACGGGTCACCAAACACCGCATTCCCGGCGTTACGGTGTCCATCTTGGGCATTCGGCGA
Organism: Eutreptiella sp. 'Long Island Sound 2002'; assembly: GCA_964036045.1. Classification (NCBI taxonomy): domain Eukaryota; phylum Euglenozoa; class Euglenophyceae; order Eutreptiales; family Eutreptiaceae; genus Eutreptiella; species Eutreptiella sp. 'Long Island Sound 2002'. Next base: position 149,638,110 of record OZ038379.1, on the reverse strand, counting down.
GCCAAGCTGGACGTGCTACACGCCACTGACCACCCATCACAGCAGTCCCGGCGTTACGGTGTCCATCTTGGGCATTCGGCGAGCCAAGCTGGACGTGCTACACGCCACTGACCACCCATCACAGCAGTCCCGGCGTTACGGTGTCCATCTTGGGCATTCGACGAGCCAAGCTGGACGTGCTACACGCCACTGACCACCCATCACAGCAGTCCCGGCGTTACGGTGTCCATCTTGGGCATTCGGCGAGCCAAGCTGGACGTGCTACACGCCACTGACCACCCATCACAGCAGTCCCGGCGTTACGGTGTCCATCTTGGGCATTCGGCGAGCCAAGCTGGACGTGCTACACGCCACTGACCACCCATCACAGAGAGAAGGTCGCGTAGTTCAGCGGTCATGCACGTGACACCTGAACTAGAGGTGCTCGGTTCGAATCCCGGTGGGGTTGGAACGCAGTGTCCTAGGCGCTAGGGTGTCGGTGACCCCGCGAGCCGGAAGGGATGCTGCGAGGGACAGGTAGGGATCACGGATACGCTGGAGTTCAGTGAGCGCCCGAGCACTTTACCACCCATCACAGCAGTCCCGGCGTTACGGTGTCCATCTTGGGCATTCGGCGAGCCAAGCTGGACGTGCTACACGCCACTGACCACCCATTACAGCAGTCCCGGCGTTACGGTGTCCATCTTGGGCATTCGGCGAGCCAAGCTGGACGTGCTACACGCCACTGACCACCCATCACAGAGAGAAGGTCGCGTAGTTCAGCGGTCATGCACGTGACACCTGAACTAGAGGTGCTCGGTTCGAATCCCGGTGGGGTTGGAACGCATTGTCCTAGGCGCTAGGGTGTCGGTGACCCCGCGAGCCGGAAGGGATGCTGCGAGGGACAGGTAGGGATCACGGATACGCTGGAGTTCAGTGAGCGCCCGAGCACTTTACCACCCATCACAGCAGTCCCGGCGTTACGGTGTCCATCTTGGGCATTCGGCGAGCCAAGCTGGACGTGCTACACGCCACTGACCACTGTCTGTGCGCGTGCCACCTCGGGCACTGCGGCGGGGCGGCCAGTACACGTTGCAAGTGCTGTACTGTGATGTCTTGCGGTGCCAGGCGGCAGAAGCAGGACCGAAGTACAGGAACGCCTGTGTCGTGTGCCCGTGTGAGCGAGGGCACGCTCCGCACTGGGACTTCTATGCACTGTATGGTACAGTGGCTCTTTACGTTTCCCGCGAATCCACTGTACCGGAGTTGCAGCTGTTTTGATGAGTGTAGTATGATGTAGCGTGCTGTGCCTTGGGACAGGTAGGGATCACGGATACGCTGGAGTTCGGAGATCGCCCGAGCACTTTACCTTTACCTTTACCCACATGCCCGTGGAGCGGAGCGGCTGATACACCACCACCGTACCCTGCTCCACCGCCCCACGTTCGCGTAGCGAAGTGACAGCAACGTGCGGATCATGTGGCACTTTGTCTAGCTTGACCACCTCCAGGACCGGGCTCTCATGAGCATCACGGGCAGGGCTTGACGGCAGCAGTAGGCCTATGGCCCACTCCTCTCGTCCCCACACCTTGCATGCCTTGTCAAACGCCGACCTTCCGTGTACAACCCACAGAGGCGGAGGGTCAAGACCGCCCCCGGCATGTGGCGTAAGAAGGAGGATTGATGCCGGATCGTCCTGTTGCCGATGACCGTCGAAGACATCCCCCAATAAGAACATCAGGGCAGCCAGCGGAACAAACGGCTGGACGACCGTGGACAGTCCGGGTTCCAGTCGTCGTCCCTATACCGGCCCACCACATGCGCATATCCCGTAGCGGACTGTCTTGTGCGCTTGGTGGCCTTTTTGTGCCGCACCGGTTGAAGTAGACGATGGGTCAGGGGACTTGGCATCCGGGACTGGAAGACCGCTTGGAGACCCGTTAGCCACACACGTTGCAGCCAAGTGGGCCCAACTCCTGCATTTGGAAAGTGCAGATGGTCCTCGTGACACTCTTGGCCCACCCTAGTAAATGCTCCCCGAATCACACATTTAGGGAGCCTACAACATATAGTATGCGAAGGAGGGTGCATCTTATGGCTTGTGAAGCGGGTGTACTCTTAACGGAGTTACCTTCACTTACTTCCAATAAGACTTCATACCATCCATGGTAAACAACGCTGTGCACGCGCCTTTTATTGTTTTCATCGGCATGTTACGGTTTCCGGCTTCCTTGACTTTGATCAAGGTGTACCCTTAACGGGTTTACCCTCAAGAACGCTCGAACAAAGGGCAATCCATTTTCTAAACCGTAGTATGCAGCATTTTGTTTGGGAAAGGCAGTGTTCTCTTAACGCAGTTACCTTCACTTTCTTTCAATATGATCTCAGACCATCCATGGTACACAACGTTGTGCTTGCGTCTTTTATTTGTCCATCGGTTACGGTACTGTTTCCGGCTTTCTTGACTCCAATCAAGGTGTACCCTTAACGGGGTTACCTTTAGGAACACTTGAATGGGGCCCCGCACACCGCGGGCCAACCGTGCGCCCTACAAGAGTAGCGTGGAACCACTTAGTGTTTAGGAGAGGGGTGTGGATTAGA